>BLKR01003292.1:0-152158 GCA_011170035.1 Teleogryllus occipitalis
ATTTTGCTTCGTTGCACATACGACGGTGTGTAAGAATTGAACCACACTGATTTTTTGAAATCAGTTTCATTGTTGATGATGCTGTCTTACTTTCACACACTTACATACACTACACTATTACACATGTCGGAAGATCGGTCAGGAGCTTAGAGTTTGTCCCAGCTGAGCGGTGCCTCGGTGGGAGATAATCGGTGAAGGAAAATCCCGCAAGGTGCCGTGAAGGTCGGCGCCGGATCTCGCCATCCAGCGCGAGGTGGAATCGCAGCAGTCTCACGAGAATAAAACATGCACTACGCTTACGGGACAAATTATCTTAGCAGTTGACGCGCCCGGAATCACTATTCAGTGAATGAATGAATGAAGCAAGGGAATGGCCTGGGCGAGGCTAAGGCCGGTCCCTTCGTGGGCGGGCCCTGAAGTGGGCGGATGGGCCCTGCGGCGCCCGTGGCGTGGTGTGGCGCGGCGTGGTGTGGCGTGGTGTGGCATGGCGTGGCGTGGCGTGGTGTGGCGTGGCGTGGCGTAGTGAGGCGTGGTGTGGCGCGGCGTGGCGTGGCGCGGCGTGGCGGCGCGGCGTGGCGTGGCGTGGCGTGGCGTGGCGTGGCGTGGCGTGGCGTGGCGTGGCGTGGCGTGGCGTGGCGTGGCGTGGCGTGGCGTGGCGTGGTGTGGCGCGGCGCCACTCTGTGTTGCGCGGACGCCCCTATTTATAGCGAGTGCCCCGCGCGCGGGCGGTCGCCACGTTATGATATTTGGCAGCGGGGTCCCTCGCCGCCCCTCCTCCACCTGCCCCGCCCCCCGCGCACGCCCCTCTGCCAAGGTCCCCAGACGCCACCGCACCGCTCGCTGACTTACGACGCTCCACACCAGCGGCCAGAGCCTTCAGTGGGTCGGGCTTACGAAAGCGGGAGTTCGTCCTGAATCAAGATCATCAGCTCGAAATTGAAATAGACTTTTCATTTCTCACTTGGTTGATTATTTTGAGTTGATTGAATCAACGTTTCCCGGAAATATGAGAAACTTGTCGCCATGCATCCATGCAAAACAATCTTACATACAAATGGTTTACCCAAACATGAATTCAAAACCATTGGAGAGACTTATTTTATTTCGTAGGTGAAACATTTTGTGACAGATCGTCTAGGATTTTAAGATACATCCTTATTACGTCGCAGCTAGTTGTCTAATAGTTCATTTTGGCAAAAACAATGTGAAGTTATTACCTCGTTTAGAATGCCAGCGAACTTCAACAGTCTTCAGGAGTGAATTAGGCATAAGTATTGACGGTAAAGCCCAGAAAATTTGAAGATGGCGCCACTGGAGGCCACCTGTCGAACGCTTCAACTCACGTTCTGTCCAGAAACTCCCCATTGCGAATGTCCTGGACATGCGTCATAGAAACTTACGTTGAGAAGGCTCTGAAATTATATTCTAGGCCCAAGGTTCTGTTAATTTAGTTTCAAAAATACAATTGTATCCAATTTGGTGAGATATCGACAAATCTACCATTTGCATGGTCTACCGTGTATATCTCAATACAAAAATGTGAAGGGAAAATGATGGACATGTTCGTAGCTACCCTCTAACTTCTGGGAAAATTCTCAAATATACAAAAAGTATGAATGTGAATGCATAACCCTGTATGGTTCCTGTATGAATCTTGGTCACGAGGATTGGTGAAACCAGCAGCTGAATGTTGTCTATATTTTAGGGTATCAGGCAGAAGTGAATAGAGAACGGATAATTTGCCTTTCAAAGATCAACTTTTAATCAATCCTCATTTTCGGTAACATTCATCTTTATCTTTACTTTCTTCACATCAACTGATGTATGCTTTTTACGTTTCCTCCCTATACTACACCACAGGGATGAGAAATATTGGAATCATCAACACGATATCGAATTTTCGGTTGTAAAATCCGTGTTTACGGTTCTTTTCAGCTGTAAATTCGCCTATACGCCAGATTAAAGGCTGTTAGTGCGGTTCGAAAGATGGTTAAGATAGTTGCAGGAGACGATGAGATACACGAAATGTTGTACGTGTCACGCATAACTCTCAGATTAGTTGCTTTTAATCTGAAACTTTTTAAATACGTCAGAAGTAAGATCAATTTATGACGTTCCGGACATCGTTAAGATTTTTAATTTTTGGAGAGTTGTCAACATGAAACCCCTGTGCCATTTTCAAAATATTCTGAAAAATAGTAGCAAATTTTTTCTTTCAATTTTTTGCTCGAATAGAGGAAAGTGTATTTATAAATAGTTAAGATTTTAATTAAAACCTCTGAAAGTTTGGAAAGTACAGAAGTTAAAATATTTTCCGAACAAATCCTACATCTCCAATATTAAAGTCAGAGATTTCTTTCTCAATACCATTTATTCCTCAACTGTAGATCTTTAAGTGATGGAATGTAGTTTTCAAAAAATATTTCTTGGTATTGAGTAAATACGCTAACAGGAGGAAAAGTTTCGGTAAGTTGTGAATACACAGAAGTTCCTGTTGTCCTGAATACTTTCAAAAAAATCATAAAAATTCATGAGCAAAACGTCACACAGATGTGGGGGTTGGGGATAGCAAGATACAGATGCAATGATTCTCCCAGTAGCACGTCAACGAAAACGAGCTCAAAACATTTAGAAGCAACAAAAAATCTCGACTTCTACGTAATGCACGAGAAAGCCGATTTCAGGCTGTAAGTTTTTATATTTTAATTAGGACAGAATCTGTTTTCTCAGCAGACATAATATACTGCAATTTCTATTCTTACGCCACGATGCTCCTAACGGGTTTCTCCCTTTTCAACACTGACCCGTGAAAGCGTCTTCCTGATGCGCATCCTCAACGTTTTCCAACACACTTTAACGGAAAGTATCAGGCCACAATGGATTTTTTGCAAAATAATTTAAATAAGAACTAAAGCTTATCTTTTCATTATCCAGGTCATAAGTAGCCTACCTAATATGAGGAAAGTGGGTAGGCATATCGTACAAATGGATCTTTGGCAAAATAATTTAAATAAGAGCAAAAGTTTATCTTTTGATTATCCAGTTCAAAAGTAGCCCACCTAATATGAGGAAAGTGGGTAGGCATTTCGTACAAATGGATCTTTGGCAAAATAATTTAAATAAGAGCAAAAGTTTACCTTTTGATTATCCAGTTCAAAAGTAACCTACCTAATATGAGGAAAGCATTTCGTACAAATAGGGAAATAGAAACAATTGAAGGTATGTTTGTGTAAAGAATGATATATTCTTAAACAGATGAATGATTTTATTCCCCTTTTACAGATACCTTCTTGCATTAAACCCAGTTGTGTAAATTAATTATATTATACGAAATAAAAAGTAATATTTAATACCTTCCCCAGAACGTAATAACTCCTATTTCACAGTGTATAAACCGCAATTCTGATAAGGCGAGGAAGGGACCCACGATGAGACGAATCGCCCGACTGCAACTCGCAGTCATTTTCCCTCAATTCTGTTTCTCAGCTAATCTCCTTTCACATTTCGGTATCTGAGAAGACAGCCCGATTATTTCCCGGTTCGTTCATCCGGTGTTTCGGAAGAAGTATATTTGTTTATTACGTTTGCACTTATAAGTAGCCCAAAAGGATGTTCTCACATAAGTCCAGACAAAATCTTGACTACAGGTGAACATGGCAGAATCTTCGGAATCTTGAATTTGATGATCATAATAGGCAGTTTCAAGACTGTTTCCACAAACTTATTAGCGGTGTTTTTCAACGTTGGCATTCCTCTAAAAGGACATGCAAAATGTTTCTTGAAAACAGATAGAATTGGAACAATTAAAATTGCTCAATATAATACTATGCAAACCACGGTAAATGTAGAAATAAATTCTAATATTAATGAGGAAAAAGGAGCGGGATGCAGTCGGGCTGGTTTTTTGGAAAGGTAGGTAAATGGCTTAGGAAAAGTTGACCGCGGGATTTTTTATTCAATTTCTATTTGAGTTTATTAATTCGTACTTTATTAGCGCGAAACCAGATAGCTCATAAATTAGTTTCACGATTGGTTTAATATTTTCTTTCAATAGTGTAAAATACTGTACAAGACGTGTCAGTGAAACATTTTTAAACTACTCTGGAAAACCGGGGAAAGAGTAGAGAAGGGATATTTATTTCAGAAAATGGGTGGTCACCCTGATATTAAGCCTGTGTGCTCGAAACGCGCACCTGGAGGCTCAGGGTGGCTCAGGGCATCAACTAATGTCACTGCAGTGCCTCTGACCGGGAGGTTCTAGGATTCCAGCAGTCCTGACGGTGCCTCGATTTTGGACATTAGCTACATAGCTTCGTCGAATTCAGCCGCTGTCTGGACGAGAATTCAAGCGGCCGGCTGCTCTGATAGCTAGTTTTCCGTGGTTTCTCTCATCTATACTAGAAGAATGCCGGAGGAGTGCCCTAACAAACGGGCCACGGACCGCGCGAGATGTGTCCTTCCCCTGCCTTGCCCTAACCTCACCCCTTATTTACAAACACACTTACAAGCTCTACACTACCACATGCCAGGAGCCCTGAGAACTTAGAGCATGTACAAGCTGAGGCGGTGCCCCGCTGGTGAAAACCCCGCTAGCCAACGGTAGGTCGACGCCGGACTCGTCATCCAGCGGGGGACGATCACGCCAACTCCCGAGGAAGAAACATGCACTACACGTATGGGACTAATGACCTTAGCAGTAGACCGGAATCACTAATCAATCAATGGAAACGCGTGTAAGGCATGCATGTTTTAAGTTGTGTTCGTGACGCGGAGAGGATTCCAAGTCCCTCCTGTATCATTCCTTATCATCTTGACCTGACATGTAACTAAACGGTTTGAGTAATTAATTAACTGGTTTCCTACACCAAGAGCAGAAACAATTACCGAAAAGGGATCAAGGTTTACAAAGAGGAAATATACAAAGGTACAGGACAGAGATAAGCGTCTCTAATGAAATAGTTGAATCTGTTTCAGCGCCCACCCCATCGTTTCGGCCATCAGCGAAGACCAGCGCCGAAGCAGAGCGTTCTCCTTGAGATCAAAGGGCGAGCGACGCGCGCTGCCTGGCGAGCGCCTCTCCGTTGGCAAAGAATCTGCATCTCTTCTCACGCAGCGAAGAAGGCGCTCGAGCAGCGGTGCGGAATTGGATGAGCGTTCAAACAGGAGCGCTTACGCCCTGGCTCTCGAGATAAGGCGGTTGGATCGTCTCGCATCCCCTTCGTAAGAGCATGGCTTCAAGAGAGTGGCCCAGGCACAGATTGATCTCGAAAAATTGAAAAACGTAATCTCTCGATTAATTAATAATAATTAATAAAATTAATTTTAATTTATTTATTAATTTATTGATTTTTAATTAATTAAAATTAAGAAAATTGAATTAATAAAAACACGCGCTTTAAATCCGCAATCCATTGAGAAAATAGGATGTAATGCACTCCATATTGGATTTCATCAAATGATATGTAATGTACAATCGCTAGTAAGATGAATATAACACACTAGCACATCACAACATTAACATATTATTAAATTAAATCAAAATTATCGTTAGAATCACACGATTACCGGGAACGGATACTGGAATTTAAGTGACGGTGCAATACCACTTTTGACTTTAAGACTAATACGATATGCTGGTTTTGCAGGTTCTATTATAGAATGGAATGAAGAATTCAATGCTTAAAAGATTTTATTCATGCACCCGAAAAACATTTTTCAACTTTCCCATAATTATAGTACAATAAACATAAAAAAATAATCCTTATCAATTAATCCAGTAACATGTGTTCGTTCGTCCGTCCGTCTGTTCGTCACTTACTGTTAAGACCCCCGCTCTCATTCACCAATCGAGACAAATTAGGTGTTATTCGCCGCGTCGTCTCGGTCTTGGGGTGGGGAGCTGATAATGTTTTCGGATTCAAACAGACTATTCTAAGAAATTGATTGTGTAGGCTTCTGCGGTCGGTGCTTGTATTGTCTAGGCTATCCGGGACGAGCCCCGACAGAGACGCGTCTCGTCCCGACTAGCCTAGACATTCGAGACGCGTCTCGTCCCGACTAGCCATTCTAAGGTATTTCCAAAAATCTGTTTTTGCGTTTTTAGCACTGCGATCTAGAGGCATCCGCTCGAACTTCGTGACCCAGCGCCACGGCACCAGGCGATGACCGGCCGCTAGATATCGTATCGCCCGGGCGCCAGTGTTTACAGGCGCGGAGCAGGGCCTGCATCACTCTGAAGGGGAGGGTTCATCGTCAGTGTTGCCACCTCGTAGGATATAGAACGATTTTCCTAAGGATGAGCCAAAGTGACAGTTCGCGAAAACAAGTGAACATCACATGTATTTCAGGGAAGTATCCCTCCGCCGCGACAGCTGTTCAGCCACGCCCCTTCGTAAAGAGCTAATGGCTCCTGTGAAAACGTCCCAATGAAGAAGTCTAAGAGTTTCGCTGAGGTATATGCACGTACGTGAGTCAGGGAAATATTTAAATATAATTGCGTATGTGGAAAATCTTTTAACATGCTTTGACAATCACTGAAAGAAAAGTGTCACGAATGTAAATAGAAAGAAAAATGATTTTAAGCCGTAAACACGTGCACCGGTACGCATCTCGCATTCAAGTATCGGTTTTAAAATAAACATAATATTTATCACACAAAAAGTAAATTCAACGTAATATATAAAGGAAAAAGAATTTTTATAGAAGAGCACATTACACTGCACTTCCTAACATCAATTATTTCTTGCAGCGCACTATATTTTTGTCGGACAAGGACGCTACAAAAGGAAGTGTCCAAGCCATTTACAAGTTGCCAACTGCAAACAAACGAATGCGGGAAGGGTGTCTAATGGGCTCGAGGGCACAACGGCCACAGAACCTTCAGTTATGTTGCCAGCACTAGATGTCACTTTGGCTCATCCTTAGGAAATTAATCGTAAGTGGAACACATTATCGTAAGTGCAACACATAAAAATTCATTGCATGAATTTTTGTGTTGCACGTACGATAACTCTAATGCAATAATCAGTGCCGGCTCTAGGCATGGGTAGATCGAGCCATCTCCCGGGGTCCTGCAAGTCAAGGGACCCGATTGGGAAAAAAAAGTAAAATATTGAAAAATAAATTAGAACTCGAAAAAATCGTTATCATAATTTTATAAGTCGTGGTACACTAGTCGGATATTTTATAAAATTTTCAATTAATTTCTTTTAATGTAAATAGTTAATTATACTCATTACTTATAACGTAGGATTGGAATCAAATGACGCTAACATTAAAATAAGTTATATTGAAAATCATATTTATTATTTCATGTATTTAACAAGTAATTTTATTAAGTAGTATCTAAAGACAACAATTTTTTAGCGTTTTAATCTCATCATGGAAATTTTATTATTTGATCACTAAATACTTTTACTTAAAACCATTATTTAAAATATATTTCCTAAAACGTTTTCATGGCTTAAACATTGTAATTTTTGTTATTAATTGAAATAAAATAATTCATATAGTTTTATGAATTATTGTGTGTGCTGTTATCACACGAGTGTACTGGGAGGCCCGAAGTTGATGTTGCATTTGAATTATTATTTTCAAGTACTTGAAAATATTGAAGCTTGTTGTGAAACTTAATTAATTAGTGTTTTGTAAATTGCGTGATTATTAGAGTATTAGGTTAATAAACTATTTCGAACTTAAAACCACGGGAAATATATAAATGTATAAATACTCACATGAGTCGTGGCAATATATTAGTGAATGAATTTCTTGTTTATCAATTCATGAAAATATGATTAATCTGGAATCGTGTGATAGGTTCAGTTTCTGAGTACTCTTCGGTTTTTTTAACTTTTAGTCTGCGTATTCTAATAACTTTTTGAGCCAAATCTAATCAACGTATTGCGAAACTACCTGGATCAACATATTGCGAAACTATGGATTTTACTATTGCCAATAAAAATACCCTACTCACTTATAAGACATACGACAGCAATGTGGCGTGCTATTTATTTATGATAGCTTTTACCCGACCTCCGCTGATTTTGTACTTTTAATCAAAAAATAAATAATACTCTTATATAAAAACTACTATTTACAATAAATACAATAAAACACATTCATATCAAAGTAATACAATACATTAATACTTGGAAGACTTCAAATATCTGTTCATTGTTCTCTTGTGCATGCAAATGGATGGTCATCATTATTTACTTTGGTTTCTTCTTGGCATAGACGAGTAGTAATCTGAGGCCTTGTATACTTTTTAAGAAGATTTTAAGTTAATAATTTTCCCAGCGTCGGAATATTGCCCTATTGAACGATACGAAGTCCTCGTTCCTAGCAGCATTTGACACACGCTCACCAAATACTTTTCTTTCTCCTCAACCATTCCTACACACAGGTTTCCGAAATTTAGCAAATCAAAATTTAAAATCAATGTTCCAAATACGTTCTGCGTTTAACTTTCCTGTTGCGCGATGAAAGTTTTACTAACTCCGTTTAAAATATCACTTCAAAATTATCAATTTCGAACTGACCTCACTCTATCGAGTCCGCATTAGTTCTCTTCCTAACAATATATATTGTGCATTCCTCAACAGTAACCTTCACGACGCAGAAGGTATATCTTCATCGTGATTTGCACGCCTTTTATCGCTTGTTTTGTGAATCCTGGTCTATCATTTGCTAGAATCTTTTCTTGACCGATATTGTATTGTTTGTATATAAATAAATTAAATTAATGTTTCGTTATTCCCACACTGTCCAAATGTTTTGTGAATGTAAATAAATCTTACATTTATTGAAATTCTACTCACTATTGCCCTCTTGTTTTGTCTTATACTAGTTATTTCTACATTCTGGTTTTACATGTCACTTACATCAATGCTTCATTGCTATGTTTCACAATCGACCGCTCCCTTTTCATAATATAACATATTTATAATATTTACACTTGAGATGAATACAGCTCATTTCAGTATTACGAAATTAAAATTATTTATCATGAAATCTTCATCCAAAAGTTTCATCTAACATGTTGAAAAAACAAAATTCGAAGCATTTCTGTGATGAAAATCGCTTACATTCAAGTTTTTCAATCTTTTTCAAAAATGTCACCGATAACTATTGATCTACCTTACTCTAATTCCTACCTTTCCGCCATTATTCCTATTAATAAAGATGTTACTTCACAAAGGAAAGCTTTTACTACCATAAAAGTGTATGGTATCGATGAAGGTGTCATTGTCACCATGTGTCAGCATATCGATAGGCGCCGCTGACTAAATATTTCCGCTTCTGCATTAAAAAAGTCTTGAAAAATTACAAAAGAACAATACACGTTGCCGTTTAAAAACCCACATGATCACACTTTCTGTCAATAATGAGGGAAAGCAGAAAAGAATGGAATCTGACAAGTGGTCTACTTTGGCACCCTTCACACAGAGCCACTCGGTGGCGCCACCGAGACGCGCCAGGGCCTTTCACACGCAGCCACCGTGCGCGCCACTGACCACGAGAGAGAAGGGATTCGTCAGTCACACTTCCGTCGACGATCGCAGCCAGCAAGTAAAAACCGGTTCAGTGGCGCGACCGCGTGGTCTAGTGTGAAGGCTGTCATTTAGAACTGTTTTCTGCTGGCGGTGGCTGCGTGTGAAGGGCTCTGGCGAATCTCGGTGGCGCCTCCGAGTGGCTCAGTGTGAAGCGGCGCCTATCAATATGTGGACGCGCGTCTGCGCTGCTGGGGACGAGAGTTCCCCACCAAGCGCCAGAACAGCGTGATTGCACCGCTCGTAAGAATACTTCCTTTTAACCATTCGTTAGCACACTCACTTCTAGGAAGCGCCGCTGAGTGGCGCCGATTGATTGATGGATTGATTTTTTCGTGTTTCCAGGTGCATCAACGGCTTTGGTCATTAGTCCCTTAAGTGTAGTGCATGTTTGTTTTCGGGAGATGGCGGTGATATTCCCCCGCTGGATGGCGAGATCCGGCGCCGACCTACCGTCGGCTAGTGGGGTTTCCCCCTAACCAGGACTCTCCCACCAGCGGGGCACCGCCCCAGCCGGGACAAGCTCTAAGCTCCCGACCGATCTCCCGGAATATGTGGTAGTGTACTGCATGTTAGTGTAAGTGTGTGTGTGTAAGGGGCGAGGAGAGGAGAAGAAAGAGGAAGGAAAGATCGCGCGCGGTCCGTGGCCCGTTTGGTAGGGTACTGCTCCGGCATTCGTCTAGTATTGATTGCAGAAACCACGGAAAACTACTGAGTGGCGCCGAGTGCAGAGGCACTTTGAGAAGTCCGTTTTCCCATCACACGCAGCCACCATCGCGCGCCACTGCAGATCGCATCGCAAATGCAGATCGCAACATGTGGCTGAGTGTGCGGTGCGTGGACACCCCTGAAGGGGAGAGTGGGGTCCTGAAGGCGCATCTGCAGCCCCTTGCGCCACGCCCCCCTCGGAACCGCAGCGCCAGCACGCGCCGCGCCGCGGAGGAGTCAAAGGGAGGAGGGGGCCGCGCCGCGCCGGAGTGGCCGAGGGGGAAGCGTGGGCTGCGAGCCGGAAGGCGGTGCTCGCGCCGAAGAAGGGAGAGGGGAGGCTGGAGGGCAGCAGGGTTGAAGGGAAGGAAGCGCCGCGCTGACCTCATCTGCCAGATTGCGTACGTTCAAACTGCTCTCGCAAATTTTCAATTACACCGCACCGCGCTGTGGCCCACGAGGCGGAGCACGAGGAGTCTTGCGATTGACATCAATGCGCCATGCAGCTCTGGTGCGGATTCAATTCCGCGGATAGAGTAAATGCGTGAAAATCATTATGTACTAAATAACAATCACTTGAATTCAGATTCAAATTATTTACAATGATTTTCATGGTAAAAATATATTCATCCTGCACGCCAGCTTGCCCGCCAGCTTGCCCGTCAGCTTGCCCGTCAGCTTGCCCGCCAACTTGCCCGCCAACTTGCCCGCCGGCTTGCCCGCCAGCTTGCCCGCCAGCTTGCCCGCCAGTTTGCCCGTCAGCTCTCCCGCCAGCTTGCCCGCCAGCTTGCCGCCAGCTTGCCCGCCAGCTTGCCCGCCAGCTTGCCCGCCAGTTTGCCCGCCGGCTTGCCCGCCAACTTGCCTGCCCCTGGCTGCCGCCGGTGCCTACCCCCCCCTTTCCTCTTAGTGGTGAACTTGAGCGACCGCTGTACGGCCAAGGAACGTGCAAAAACTATAAACAGCTTGTTTTAATGAATATGTTTTTTAATGAATATGACCGCTCCTGGAAATATCACTGATAGTACACCGCCTAGAATGACCATCCCTGTTACGTCACATGGAGGGGAAGCTTTTGCGGCTAAATATTCTCTAATTCTCATATTGATTGCATTCCTTTATTCCATCCAATCTAACTATAGTTTATTAAACATGTCTTATTGCATAGCTTCTCTTCCAAAATCTCATAATCTCATCTCTGCAGTTAATATAGATAGTAACTTCGCTCCCCCTCTTTAATAATAATCTCCAACGGAATTGCATTGACTTAATTCAGATTTAGGTTTCAGAACTTCTACTTGCCTCAGGGAAACAGGGTTGAAAGCGAGGGTTAGAGCTAAATATGAAGCTTAATCTTCATTAGAATTTGCAAGTGAAGAAACACATATTGGTATGCGCGGAGGAGGGGACTCAATAAAATATAATTTCATGTTGAACCACTTCCAGGGTAGCTGAATGTTTTGGGGAGACTCTTCCCCAAATATCGAGAGTCAATTCACCAAATTTTCAACTTAAAAAATAGGAAAATCGCTAGTCCCAATTTTCTCTAGTGCCTCAATAGTCTCTTGGAGTTGCTGCAGCTACACAAAGATGCTATTTCGACAAATAGTAAGCTGGAGAAAATGTGAGCGACAACTTGGCTCGACTCATCAGCCAGATTACGCCACACGACGCGTCGTGTCGCCTGGAAACTCTTTGCTTCCGTTCGCCAGCCCACACGCACCCTCGTCGCCCCTCACCCCCTTACCCCTTACATTCACCTCTCCACCACGATCCCTTTTTTTTTCATTTCCACCGACCAGCAGAACTGCTGGTCGGGAATTGTTTTCATTTAAATAATAACTCAAATCACAAACATACAAAAGTAAATAACAGCGAAGTACATTTCAATTACACTGGGACAAAGGGTAACATTCATAAAATACAGACATTCTTAAGATAGATAGAAATAATGGAAGCCCAACAGGTTCCTCATTATTGTTTGTTGTCACAATCGCTTTTTATAATAATTTCCTTTTATTTTTGGCACCGTTTGAAACTCCTGCCTGCCCTATTCGTTTATTCTCCAATTTTCTCTCCCGATTTTTAGTATCACATTATGCATCTGCGTTAACTTCAAATTCCTTCCACTGTCATCTACCATCCCTCAACTTGTATCTTTTAATATGTTCCTGTTTCTCATTCAAACACATTGTATGGTTCAACAATCTTCGAAACAGTGCTGGGTTGGGTTGTGAAAAAGTGTCCCGTCAAATGTTCTAAAAAGAGGGAGTGGGGTGAAGTAGGTTGAGATGGAGTAGAGTAGAGGGAAGCGGAATGAACCGTGAGACAATGGGTGGAGCAATAGGAAGCGAAATGTCACGAGGGGGAATATGTGGAGTAGATCATTTGCGTACTAACAACTTAAAAGAAAATTTACGAAGTGCATTGTCGTATTTGAGGGATCTGATATTCGTAATTTATGTGTATTCTATTCCAAACACTATAGTTCCTTCCCGATAGCTTCGTTTTCACAAACATTGCAAGTTTTGTCTCTCCCAATCGATTTACACCCTCTACGTTTAATGTTCGACATCTCGTTACCATTGTTTTCCTCTGTCCTTCCCAATTCCCTTTATCTATTACACCCTCTGAACATCGGAGCACTTCCATTCTTCCGCGCGTGGCTGCTACGCGGACCATTCTCAACGCCCCCTCTCTCCCCTCCGCTTCCAAAGCCCCCTGCCACCCTACAGGACGCCCCCCCCCCCGAGCTCGTGCTACACGCTACGAGGGATAGGAGGCGGCTGGATGAGCCAGATTAAAGAGCGGGGTGGGGGTGCTCCGCCTAGAAACCTTTAAGCCTCAGGCCGCCCACTCGCACAGCCTTGGGTTGCGGTGAAAGGAAATGAAAGATCTTACAGGTAGCGCACAGGCTTACACGGCTTAAAAGCTTTTGTTCTGGAAGATTAACGCGTTTATTTTAAATGCCTTCGTATGGGATCAGAAAAAATGGAAGTTCGCTCAAAATTAAGAGTGCTTTTGTAACTTGTACAATTTTTTTGTTTACAACTTTGAAGTTTTTTTCAACAACAGCGCTATCTTTCACGAAAAGGTGTTTTTTGATAGAATTAATTTAATGATTACATTATTAGAAAGTGGATTGAACATATGTCTTCACCTTGCATACATTTAAAAAAGGGGGTAATGAAATGAAGGACTTAAGCAATAAAGTGTTTGTTAGGAACTTCTTTACTTAGTTGGGGATATTATCCGTAAAATAGAGCTACGCTTAATTGTAAAAGGACAGTCACTTGTAACAAATGATTTTCTCTGTTCAACGGATATTCCTATAATTTCCAGGAAGGTGACAATTTGCGAAGAAAATGATTCATCCAAAAGTTCCACAACAAACAAGTGTAGTTTCAGTTGAAAAAAGATGAGAACCTTCAATAACATTTTCCCGAAAAAAAATGAAATTAATAATTTCGGAGACAGAGTAAAACAACAAAAAGCGAAAACATCTAAAACAAGTGTAAAATAACTCCATTTCTCCTGAACACAAGTTTCATTTTCGGCGGGTGTTGCTTTTGACAGCGCAACTGATGTCTCCCGCATGTCCCACGAAAAATGGAGCGCGGGAAACTTCCGGAGGGCAGCGCCCAGCTGGCGGCAGTCGCCCGCTTTATGTGGGGCAGGGGCGATCGATCACTCCCCCGCCCCCACCAGAGCGCCCTCCGGTCGCCCCCTCGCCCTTGGCGTCGCCCCTTCCCGCGCCCTCGCACCCCTCCCGCACGCGGCATCTGCCGGCAGTAGTCTGTGCCACAGCTATTGCCCCTAATCGAATTTGCAGCTCTCCATATTCGCACGAAAGCTCCTTCACTAATCAGCGTTATTCGCTGAAACCCGCCTTTATCTGTAACCAAGTTGCAATCGTGGGCTTCTGCGGCCAGAGTCCTGTGAAAGCTCACGCCTATCCCAGTGACTCCGCGACGAGGCATCGCTATTCTCGAAGCGGCCTCCTCCGGACAGCCGAGGTACCGGAAACGAAGTTGTAAGCATCACTTTTCCCGTTTCCTCTTATTACCGAGCTCTGATCACGAAAAGGTGATAAATATTGTTTCTACATAAAGGCGTTATTTTAGTAGTGGTACAATTCCTCTTTTTTGAGAAATTGAGTGAACTTCACTTTCAGGTCCGCGCAAGTGTTATGCATTTATTCTGAAAGTGGTAGAACTTCATGTTCTTTCTGTGGATAACACAGCGCATCAAAATAAAAGTGAATCACAGGGAATTGCAATCTATTTATTTTGACAGTGGTACAACTCCGCTACTGGTAGTGGAACCGCTACGTAGTGGTGGAACCGCTACGTAGTTTTCTGCAAGTCTCAAGATAAGTGATTTTCGAGAACAATTAGATGGATTATATTTGTCAGATAGGAGTCTTTTATAATTATGTACAAGTCAGGTTTGATTTCTAGCGGAACGCGACAGAACGGCGTTCTGGTACCTAGGCAATAATTATTTAATTATATTATTAATATATAACTATTTCTATTAAATTAATAATTAATTTGGGTTCCGGGACCTAAAATTTTATAAATCAAGCGTTATATGCAAGTAAACCTTAAATCAAGACGTTGGTTTCTACACATTAAACTTCACTTCTCTCAAACCACCAGACGATGAACAACTAAGGTTTTCAAAAACTTAAATACCCCACTTCTACAACCACATCAAAGAAAGGTTAATGAGAAAAAACAGGATATGTTTGATTTGTTTCCGTTCATTTCAAGCGTTAATAACGCTTATTTCACTGATCTGCTGGTAGGAACAGGACGATTTCAAAAATATTAAGAAAACTGAATTTGCCTCAACCGTAACATTAAATTAACATTTAATCTGTTTTAATAAATCGATATTTCCTTCAATTCCAACTTTTCTTAGAACAATATCTACCAATTTGGCCCACCAACCTCATATTTATGGAGGTATAACTCTTTTACACCCCTTTACCCTCCTTTACACGTTTATATTCCGCGAAGCATACAGTATGCTTATTCATATCATCTTCAGACGAACAAGTAAATATCTTACTATAAGAGAAACAATCAATTTGTTTTTTGCTTAGCTCCATCTCCAATTCTCTATAATCATTTAACTTTAGAGCTCAATATCTCGAAACGAGTGTCAATAGAGTTGTACCACTATTAAAATAACGCATCCATATGAAATAAGTTACTTCCTCTAACACTGCAAAGTTTGGCTCAACATTTGGCAGGTCCTTGATACCCCAAAATCGATTGACGGCAAAACGTTCGTCTAAGTTGACCTAGCGGTACAGATAATGCCTAAAATCTTTTCAATGTCTGTTCTCGAAGCCTAGGACCTTCCGATCAGAGGCATTGCAGTGACGTCAATATTGATGCCCTGAGCCACCTAAGCCGGTTAATTATTCGGTCAACCAACTCGCAAAGCACGCAACAGGCTGCAATCCCCCCGCTCGCTAGCCCATGTCCCTCTGGAGCATCAACCTGGATACTCGATTGGTTTGGTTTGGTTTTTTCGTGTTTCCGGGCGCGTCAACTGCTTTGGTCATTAGTCCCGTTAGTGTAGTGCATTTCTTTTTTTCGGGAGATGGCGGTGGTCTTCCCCCGCTGGATAGCGAGATCCGGCGCCAATCTACCGTCGGCTAGTGGGGTTTCCCCCTAACCAGGACTCTCCCACCAGCGGGGCACCGCCCCAGCCGGGACAAGCTCTAAGCTCCCGACCGGTCTCCCGGAATATGTGGTAGTGTAGTGCATGTTAGTGTAAGTGTGTGTGAGTAAGGGGGAGATGATAGGACAAGGAAGAGGAAGGAAAGATCGCGCGCGGTCCGTGGCCCATTTGGTAGGGTACTGCTCCAGCATTCGCCTGGTGTTGATCGGAGAAACCATGGAAAACTACCGATCAGAGGAACCGGCCGCTAGAATTCTCCTCCACACAGCGACTGAATTCGACCTAGCTGAAAAGCTAGTGTCGAAAATCCTGCTGCCGTCAGGACTCGAACCTAGGACCTCCCGGTCAGAGGCGCTGCAGTGACATCAGTTGATTCGATACTCGACAGTTGCAAATATGTCCATCACACATACTCTGCATAGGGGCATGAACACGGTGAGTTTTATTATTTCGGAAGCCACCATCCAAGATGTGCCGGACCCCCGCGGGGCAGATGCGATGGGTCTCGTAACTCCCTTTTCCAGTCACGTCGCACAGCTCGTCAGTTTCCATTTTCATACTAAGGTCATGTACAACATCAAAAGGGTGATTTGTGCTACCTATGACTGTGTTTCATCTGTCGAATAAAGCATCTTTGTTGTCCCAGAATATTCCTCTCGAAATTCTGCCATGAATGCTAAACACACATGGGAAACCGAAAACCGATGGAAGAGAACGTGTTTGAAATGGTAAACGCTCTGTTGAGCAGGGTGAATACGATTGAAAAAAAAATGAAAATTGACATTGAAATTTATAGAGGTAGCATAGATATGAGATATGAACTGTGCCACTTTGAGACTGCAAAACCGTGACATTGTGAAGATGAGCATGTGAGTGAGATGCTTCCAGCATTCTGGATAACAAATATTCAAATTTTCTTGATTTTCCCTCGTCTTTGTTAATGCCATCAATATTCAATATTCAATTTATATTATTATATAATATAAATTGAATATTGTATAATATATAATATTATATAATATAATTTATATTGAATATTTATTCAATATTCAATTTTTGACGTAAAAAATTAATAAATAAATTCAACAATATTTATTAACGAATTCAGAATCAGAACACGTTACAATAAGAGATTAGAGAATTACTAATAGTGATGATGTGCATATAGTGTAGCATGTAAGTGTGTGTGTGCAAGTATAGGATGAGGATAGGTCAAGGAGCAGGCAGGAAAAACGGGGAACGGGGATCGCGTGTGGTTCATGGCCCGTTTCTTAGGATACTGCTCCAGCATTCGCTTGGTGTTGATCGAAGAAACCACGGAAAACTATCGATCAGAGCAGCCGGCCAATAGAATTATCCTCCAGACAGCAACTGAATTCGACCTAGCTGGAAAGCTAGTGTCGAAAATCCTGCCGCCGTTAGGACTCGATCACTAGGATCTCACGGTCAAAGGCAATTGATTTTTTTTCCTAGGGCTTTAATCCAGCAGACAGCCGGTTGCCCTTTACGTTCCGAAGGGACGCATATTCGACCATACACTAGACAAACACTTGCGGGCTCCTCTGATCTGGGGTCAGCATAACGCGAGGCCCTCCGCGACAACACACACACAAAGTCAAGGGACAAACAGCCATGCCCAAGGCGGGACTCGAACCCGCGACCCTTCGGACCGAAGCGCTGAGTCGGTACTCGCTCTTAGCCACCTCGGCCATCCAGGTCGAGTAATACGCCAACGTCTTTGAATGTCTGAGTAATACGAACTTACGCGGACCGAGATCCTATCCAGTACGGACTGGGTATTTTCTGAGAACTTACTCTGATGAAAAAATAAAATGGTTGGTTTGCGGAGTTTATCTATTAAATGAATCAGCCTTCTTTTTCCAATAACACATTTACATCGTTTATTAATATTAACTGCGTTATTTTATTTACAAATTTTGACTTTATAAAATAGAGTATCATTGGCATGCCATTAAATTTAAATATTAATTATTTTATCTATTAAAGGCCTTTTCAATCCCTCTCTGTTTACTCTTCTCTTTGCAAAGAATTATTTCATTTACATGTACAACGTTTATGGTTTGTGAAGGAGTTGTACTTGTCGACAGCTTGGTGTTGAAGTGAACTAGTTCCCACGAAGAGTCGTCACGTCCACTGGGAAGCTTCTGTCCTTCTATCTTGATGTCAATATTGAACGATAGTTAATGACCCTAAACCTAATAGTATTAACTAACACGAACTATGTATATTAAATTATTTCCCGTAAGTCTCGGATGGACATTTTTATTTCGACACTACTTCAAATCGCTTTAATAAAACGTTCACGCAATATGCATCTCTGCCACGTTTAAAAAGCTTCTCAAGCATTCACAGCATTGGTGTTAAAATCATCAATGGATTTTGGTCGCTGTTATTAACATGGATGGTTTGATGTTAAACATCGATGTTATGTAATGTTCAGTACCGTCGCTAGGTATGGGCAGAATGGGCTATCTCCAGGCGCCATGCAAATCAAGGAGCCCGAGAATGGGACTGATGGGGAACAAAATTATGAAAAAATTGAAAAAGAAATTAGAACTCGAGAAAATCTTTATTGTAATTTTATAAGTCGCGGGACGCTAATCTGATATTTCATAAAATTTTCAATTAATTTTTACTCTTAAATGTGATTATAGTCATTACTTGTAAGGTAGGACTCTATGCAATGAATCAATTATGCTAAGATTAAAATAGGTTCTTCTGATATGTGCATTTAATATATTTAATGTATTTACGAAGTAATTTTATTAAACACTAACTAAACAACATTTTTAGCGATTTAAGATCACCGTGGAAATTGTATTATTTGACCACTAAATACATTCACATCTTTAATTTTTATAAATTTTGGAATTTTTCAACCTTAAATGTGATTATAGTAATTACTTGTAAAGTAGGGCTCTATGCAATGAATCAATTATGCTAACATTAAAATAGGTTCTCATGAAATAATATATTTAATGTATTTACCAAGTAATTTTATTAAACACTAACTAAACAACATTTTTTAGCGATTTAAGATCACCGTGGAAATTGTATTATTTGACCACTAAATACGTTCACATCTTTAATTTTTACACATTTTGGGATTTTTTTGGGGGGAGGGGGACTACATTTTAGCATTGCCCCGGGCCCCAAATTTCATAGCTCCGACACTGGTAATGTATGAGGCATCACTAGCCCCGAGGAGGGGTGGTGCGAGTGGCGAGGCCTGTGGCGGGCGGGGCGCGGTCGATCAGCTCCGTGCCCGCGAACCCACACGGCCCATTGCGGCTGCAGCCAGCGGACCGCGGTGGTGCGAAGTGCTCTTGACACTCGCATCTGGCTTTTGTCACGAGTATTAATCATTCACGCTGCTCGATAACTTTCGTGTTTCACAATCAATGGCTGGAAAAAGGGTTCAATTAAAAAAAATTACCAATATGGTTAAAAGGATAGTTTTTTTTCTTAATAAATTGTTTTCATTTTATGATCTCGTGTGTGAATTACCTTCGAAAACTTAATCACGCATAAATAATAAATGGGTCCACTTTCAAGAGTTTGTATTTTTTCTTTTCTTGAAATATTTTTCAGGAACTTCAGTTCGTTTTCTAACACATGAAGCAGATGAGTTTTTCTAATTGTTCATAAAAACTCAACCAATTCGAAAATATTCGAGAAAATTCACGCTTTGTAGTTCTCTTGTTTTTTCATGGAAAACATCCTGTTCCAAAAAATTGATTACGACAAATGAAAACCTTCATTATATAAAGCTACACAGAGCCTATGACTGGAAACCTATTAAAAGGAAAAAGCGACGAGAATCGACCGATTCAATTCCATGCACCCATTGTTTTAGGCACCGACTTATCAGTTCACGCTTCAAATGACTCCCAAACAAGATTTTCGCATTCGCGCTTTTGCACATCACATCTGTGAAATTAGATGAAAGAAGTGTGAGGCATTGCATTCAACTTGCCTGCTCACCCAACCCGAAGGGCGAGTCCACTCGGTGCGTCAGGAACCACCGCGAGGAAAAGCGCGAGTGGAATACAATTTTTAAAACACACAAAAGCACCGTATTTACCCAAATATAAGGCGATTTTTCCCCTGAAATCTTACGCGTACATTCCTAAAATCCCAGTCGAAAAATGCGAGATCGTCTTATATTCGCAGTTTAAGCCTAGTCGGTTAGGGTTTAAGTTTTCACATTGCCATTCCATGACACAAAATTCGTAAAAGATGCAACAATAAACTGTGAAGACGCAAATATCGCGCGTAACTATAGAAGGATTTTCCTAAGGATGAGCCAAAGTGACAGTTCGCCAAACAAGTGAACATCACATGTAATTCAGAGAAGTATCCCTCCGCCACGACAGCTATTCAGCCATGCCTCTTCGTGTGAGGTTATGGCTCCTGTGAAAACATCCCTTTGCAGGAATCATAGTGTTTCGCTGAGGTATATGCACGTACGCGAGTCCAGGAAATATTTAAATTTAATTACATATGTGGGAAATCTCTTAACATGCTCTCACAATCAGTAAAAGAAAATTGCCACGAATGTAAATAGAAAGAAAAATGATTTTAAGCTGGAAATGCGTGCACCCGTATGCATCTGCATTTGCGATGCATATGCATCGATTTTAAAATAAACAATATTTATCATACAAAAAGTAAATGTAATGTAATGTTTATAAAAAAAATAATTTTTACAGAAGAACACATAACACTGCCCTTCCTAATTTCAATTATTTCTTGTGGCGCACTATATTTTTGTCGGACGAGCACATCACAAAAGGAAGCGTCGAAGCCATTTACAAGTTAGCCAACTGCAAACAAACAAATGCAGGAAGAGAGGCTTATGGGCTCGGGGGCACAACGACCACATAACCATCAGTTATGTTGGCAGCACTAGCTTTCACTTTGGCTCATCCTTAGGAAAATCGTTCTATACAATAGGTAATTATATTCGCAGACGTATTCTCGGTATCCACCGCGAATTTGCCGAACAATTCACCCAATACTTTTGATTGGCCAGTAAAGAGAGAATCACAAACGAATGGCATGGCATCAAATGAAACGCAACGTGAAAATAAATATCGATATTTTGTTATTAGACGCGGGTTCGACGAGGCCGCGCGGAATCTCAGTTCGACGCCCGGCGAGTGCGAATCTGCGTTTTGCAAGAGACGGGAAGGAAAAAAATTACATTGATAGACGAACGCATTCTACATCCAACCACAGAGAATTATAAAAAAATATTTTCTTTGCAGAAAATTCCTATCATGGAGACTTGTCGCTGTCTCCTACTTTTCCCGCGAAAAGGAAGATCAGAGATATACCAGTTCTCAGTTCACAACTCTATCACATGAACAGTATACTACGCTAATTTCAAGTTTATTCTGTTATAGAATGTGAAAGAACTGTTAAAGAAACACAGGTCATCAACAAGTGCGAGACACAAAATTGGTGAAGAAGGGGATGTTCTTAGGTGACGTCTGATGAAAGACTAAGAACAACGCAAATTTAATGCGCAATTTAACTTTCAGAGGAGCTCAAAAGTCAAAAGATGTCGCAGCAATGAAGCAGGTTCAAAAAGAAAGAAACATTGATGTATGTGAAGATGAGCGTGATGACAAAAAACAGGATTGTGATGATTTTAAGAAACAAGAAAATGATTTAAGAAACATGAAAAGACTTAACATTCTCTTCTACAAGACAATTTTCAGTATCTACTCAATAAGACAATTTGCAAATTTTATTTTGAGTAAACTTTAAGAATTAGCTGAACATTTAAAAAATACTCAGGAGGTCTCTTGAAAATTACGGAGTCATCCTACTTTCAGAGTCTATTTATATTTGGGTAAATACGGTAGTTCTGTCCTCATGACGTCCTTTATACTCCGATTTAAATGTAGTGTCCCTTCCAGGTAACGAGATTGAAGAAGAGAAACTTCAAGTATTACCAAAACTCCAAATTCAAATACAGAATCCCTCTCTCCTACCAGCTTGTGACCTTGAAAGGATACTACTTTTAAATCAGAATATAAATAACGTATCACATACAAACAAGTTCACTCCATCAGAGAGGAGGAGCACGTTTATTTAAAGAGTAAATAATTGATCAGAGCCGACCTGGATGGCCGAGGTGGCTAAGAGCGAGTACCGACTCAGCGCTTCGGTCCGAAGGGTCGCGGGTTCGAGTCCCGCCTTGGGCATGGCTGTTTGTCCCTTGACTTGTGTGTGTGTTGTCGCGGAGGGCCTCGCGTTCTGCTGACCCCAGATCAGAGGAGCCCGCAAGTGTTTGTCTAGTGTATGGTCGAATATGCGTCCCTTCGGGACGTAAAGGGCAACCGGCTGTCGGCTGGATAAAAAGCCCTAGGAAAAAAAAAATTGGTCAGATAAAGCACGGAATAGTTACTGGTAAACCAACATCAGCTTCGTAGCAAACCACGTCCGGACAAATGCTTCGCTCATTGTGACCCAATCGGCATCACTTGGTGTACCTCCCTGTACCGCAAGCACGGGTATTCGAGAACGCCATTCCCTAAGCTGCCTTTTAATCTGTCCGAGCTGCCTGCTGCAGGCGGGGCGCCACGCCGCCAGTGGACGCGACCTACTTCCACTGCGGAGGAGCCTCCGAATGGGCCTCGCGCACGCGACGCCACGCGGCAGAACCTACAGGCATTATGCAGGCCCCGCCCGACCAGTCCCCCTCCCCCGGGGCGTACCCCGACTGCATCCCGCGCTCAACTTTTGCTGAGCCGTTAGCCCGAGTGCATCTTACATCTCGTTCTGTTTTGTTGGTTTCTACGTTTCCCGTGGTTGGGTGATTGATTGATTGATTTTTTCGTGATTCCGGGCGCGTCAACTGCTTCGGTTATTAGTCCCGTTAGTGTAGTGCATGTTTTTTCTCGGGAGATGGCGGTGATCTTCCCCCGCTGGATGGCGAGATCCGGCGCCGACCTACCGTCGGCTAGTGGGGTTTCCCCCTAACCAGGACTCTCCCACCAGCGGGGCACCGCCCCAGCCGGGACAAGTTCTAAGCCCCCGACTGATCTCCCAGAATATGTGGTAGTGTAGTGCATGTTAGTGTGTGTGTAAGGGGAGAGGATAGGGCAAGGAAGAGGAAGGACAGATCGCGCGCGGTCCGTGGCCCGTTTACTAGGGTACTGCTCCGGCATTCGCCTGGTGTTGATCGGAGAAACCACGGAAAACTACCGATCAGAGCAGCCGGCCGCGAGAATTCTCCTCCAAACAGCGACTGAATTGGACCTAGCTGAAAAGCTAGCGTCGAAAATCCTGTCGCCGTCAGGATTCGACCCAAGGACCTCCCGGTCAGAGTCGCTGCAGTGACATCAGTTGATGCACTGAGCTACCGCTCCCGGTTTTCCCGTGGTCTGCTGAGAATCATATTGATGATCCACTTCTCTCTGTTTTCAAGAAACTATTGCACGTCTTTTTAGAGCACTGCCAACGTTCAAAACCACCGCTTAAATGTTTGTGAAAAGCAAACAAACAAACTTGAAACCTCCTATCACGAGCTCCTTCTTACCTCGCTGACTTAACATACACAATTCCGACGACAGTACTGCTATGTTCACTTGTGCTCGAGGTTTTTTCTGAACCGGTGCGAGAACATCTACACGCGCTACTTATCAATGCCAACTTAACAGAAAATTTTACCCTTTCCGAAATGCGGGATGAACGAAACGAGATGTAGTCGGGGTGCGTCTTCTCATGTAACAAAAAAGGGACAGGGGATTAGCTGGAAAGCGGTTGTGAGGGAAAATTGATTAAAAGATGCAGTCGGGCGATCCGTCCCCCAGATGCTACCCCGCGGCCCTTGCCACTCCCCGCCCGCCATTCATCACGCTACCCTTGCACTTTCCTTTTCCCCTCCGCAATCCTTCATCCACCTTCACTCCTTCAACGGCATAAACAGAATGAAATTCTTCGGCTAGTTACTGCAGATCCATTATCCTCTTCTACTGCCACAAACTTTTCGCAAGTACCTACTGCCTTGGCTGCTCCACCGCCGCCTGCAACGACTCAAGCAACATTTGGTCGGAGAGAACTTTTCACCATCTCATACCCATAACCTCCCGCCGTTGATAGAGAATAAGCAGAGGCGTATCTAGGAGCTCAGGCGCAATGGCAAGCGTAGGCGCCCATGGCGAGCATAGGCGCCCACGGCGAGCATAGGCGCCCATGGCGAGCATAGGCGCCCATTGCAAGCGTAGGCGCTCATGGCAAGTATAAGAATCCATGGCGAGCATAGGCGCCCATTGCAAGCGTAGGCGCTCATGGCAAGCATAAGTATCCATGGCGAGCATAGGCGCCCATGGCGAGCATAGGCGCCCATTGCAAGCGTAGGCGCTCATGGCAAGTATAAGAATCCATGGCGAGCATAGGCGCCCATTGCAAGCGTAGGCGCTCATGGCAAGCATAAGTATCCATGGCGAGCATAGGCGCCCATGGCGAGCATAGGCACCCATGGAAAGCGTAGGCGCCCAAGGCAAGCGTAGATGCCCATGGAAAGCTTAGACGCCCATGGCGAGCATACGCGCCCATTGCAAGCATAGGCGCCCACAGGCCGGCGGCTCGCACCTGGGCTCCGAGCTAGGACGGGAGTCATCACGAGCAGAGGGGGTGATGGTAAGGGAGCGCAGTCGAGTAAACTTCAGAACGGTTACGCGTACGCGTCGTGCGTCGTGAACTCAATGACAAGTGCCTGCTGAGAGGATCCTGTGAATTGGGCTCAAACGCGTTGGCGATTCATAGTACCATTTATTAAATTATACCACTTTTAATGCCAATTTACGGGTTAACAAAAAAGAACAAATTTTAATAGTTCTTTAACTAAACAGTAAAGACTGGAAAGACAGTAAAAAAGCGAAATAAAGTACTAAAACTTTGAATGATGATTTTGATCTAAAATAAATATACAGTTGGTTCCTAGCCCATTCCACCATAAAAGTGACATTTTGACACTGTTTTTCGTAGTAATTATGCTACATGATTTAAAAAAATAAAAACCCTTCATAATATTGTTTACACATCTTAAGAGTAAATTCAAACAATCTATATTCCTTAAATAAAAGTTTTCGATTTTTTTATGTACCAATCAAGTCTTTGCATATTGTTTTATGTGCTTGCCAGACTGGGAATATTCAACTTCACATGGCAATTTTTATGTGAATATTTCTTGAATGTGAATATTATTTGAAGTCTACAGCGAAAGGATTTATAAGATGCTCAATATCCATGATCTATCCATGATCTTAAAATCACTAAATCTGTAACATTGCTTTCTACTTCTATTCGAGCTGACATAATTGTGTCCACACGCTATTTCATGCAGAAAGATAAATATAATTCAGTAGATCCTGTAGGAGCCGATGGTTTTATGCGTTCGCTCCGTAGTCCCCTCCCGAAGACATTTCCCCTCCTTTATTTTCCATTGCTTTATTTTCCGTGAGAACATGGGGTGCGAGCATAATTCACTCGTCACCAAAAACGTTACAATAGGGGGATATGCCGAACACTTTTGATGCAGGAAAAAATACTTTTTTAGGCGAAAATTGCAGAAATTGTATATTATTTCAAATTTTTAGGGGGATTCATTTTTGTAGTGGTGTAATTTTTAAAATTAATGTGTTTAAATGTAAATTTAAAAATGTTGCAATAATTCTTTCTTTTGGGTTCAATTTCCTTTTATCTGTTGAGATAATTCTAACATTGTTCTTTGCAATGTTTCTGTACTCTAAATGTAGTGATATTATCTGCGCAAATTTTCTTGATCTCCGTTTTGCAAGCTCTGAAAAATGAGGACTTTTCATCAGCAAATACTAGATGTAATTTTAGTTACAATGTTACATTAGCAATGTGACTAGCATGATGTTGATGCACATACCTAGTTGATATTTCATGGAAATAAATATTTTTACTGTCTCATCTACTGGTTGCGCAGTATAGCGAAAGTATTGTAATGCTGCGGGAAGAAACTGGGGTTTTCGACAGATAACTTTAATTTCCGGGCTCTGGTAACGTAAAACTGGATAAATCTTGTCCTTGTATATAGTAAATTACTTCCTCTAACACGTTGTGTAGCCGGAATCCACGTTTGATGGGACCTTGATACCCAAAAATCGATTGACGGCAAAACGTCTGTATCTGTAAACAATCTAAACCGTAAGGAGGATTTTCGCCAAAATTGATATCCCCCAAACCATCTCGCTGAGGACAGGCCCCCTTGACTTTGAAACAAATATTTTGATGTTTTGGAGTACTATGAAAGAAGCCTGAAGATTTTATAAATCTTCTCAAAAATGGCTTCAAATGTTTCTGTAAACATTTCCCACTAGTAGAGAAAAAGATGCATAAAGAAATGACGTAGGTCGCATTTTCATTGCACTTCCTAAACACGAAAAAATCAATCAATCAATCGGCGTCTTCCTACAACTACAGTAATATAGACATTATTTCCTTAATGAAATCTGTTCGTCAAAAACAGATCTTCAAATAAAGTCATTGTTGACAATGTTGTCAATGTTGACAATGACAACGTCTTTAATCATTTCAATCATGGATAGAGTGTTTGCAAAAGAGGCCGAGTGTTCGCATGAATATTTTGTGCGTGAGTGTATTTTTTAAAATTCTTTAAATTTATTTATTTCGTGGATTGCATCTTATTATGTGTCCAACGTAAAATGGGTGAGAGATGATAAATAAATAAATAGAAATAAATACATGAACAATGATCTTTGAGAGTTCACTACGAATATTACATATGTTTTCAAACCAAATTGTGATGTAGTTTAATTGTGAGAGTCGAAACTATGTAGTACGAATGTTTTCACAAAAAACGGAAATTCAAGGTCAATGGCCTTAAAATAATATTTTTCTCGCGCAGGTACTGAAACGCCTTGAATAGATCGTACGTGTTCACGTATTGATTATCGTTTAAAGACGCATGGAACGAACTCAAAGAGTATTATCTTTTTAAATGGATCCATCTAAATAAAGGAAAGGTTGAAAATCTTTGTTTAAAATTTAGCTCCTTACATCAATAGCCGTTTCCTTCTTATGAAAACCTACTCTGTCTTAAAAGAAGGCGCTCTCGAAAATGAAAATAAGACTCGCATAAACAAAGAGTGAAAACAACTCAATATTTATTTCGGCCGCAGCTGTCGAGCGCCAGTGAACGCAGGATCGCATTGCGCCTGGGCTGAAGAAAGCCTCGAAGCGGGGAGCGGTGACGGTGACGGCAGCGGCGCTACTGCCAGCGTTGGTGACGGAGGAAGGAGGAACGGGGGCAGAGGTGGTTAATCTCTGGCGGTGCGCCGGCCCCTCATAACTACAGTAAAACCTGTATTATGCGACCAGCGTTAGTTCCATGAAAAAGTGGTCTTTTAGAGTGGTAGATGTGTCATGGTTTATCATAAATATATCCCCGCAATCCCTTCTAAAGTATCCCTTCCTGAAATTGCACAAATAAACAAACCCGTATGTAGTTATTTACCCATGGGTTGCGACGCAACATTCAAACAAATTTCTTTGAAGTCGTGGGTACGCGAATCGATCCTAAACAGGAAATCAAAAATAATATTACTGCTTTGGGAAGAGGTATGAATTTAAATTTATTCCGTCTTTTGCTGGGATAATACCGTCGGAAATAATAAAGTTTTCTAATTGAAACCAAATAACTTGATTCTGAATTTATTCCGTATTTTCGTTTTTTCTAAAATGTTGGCGAGAATCTTCTCGCTACTTGTAACTCTTCTATTTAATAAATAATAACAGACAATAATATAAAAACCCTTTTCACAATTTCCTAACAATAATATTTACAATTAATTTTCTTTGCATTCACCAATCGAAACTCTCATCATGAAGCAAGTGCACTTTGTCAATCTATTAAAACAACAATAAATTGATTCCTGAAAAATTTTATGCATGGCCATATTCTCTCAATACCTTAAAATAAAATGACATTCTTAGCCTTGTTATGTGTAAATAATAGTGTAATAAATGTTTGTTTGCACTTCCCTTTGCTGTAGTTCTGCGACCTCGCGATCTCCACCATCCATTTCACTAATCTACACTAATTGTGAACAAGAACATCCTCCATTTTCCGCTGCATTCCAACATTGGAATTCCGACACACTTCCATCATCCGCGATCCATCTCGTAACTCGGCTCATCCACCACATCATCCACCGATCCATCTCGTAACTCGGCTCGACTCTGTCTCACAACCCGGTTGGACTCCGTCCGAAGAAATATCTTCTGACCGCGATGTTTTAAAAACAGAGGACGAATTGTTCATTACAATGTTCTTTCGTTTTTCTACTATTATTTACGTTAATCTCACTCAATAAACCTCACGGTATTGTCAGAATTTCCACAAAATGTTCCCAATTAATGATTGCCCGTGGTTCATTTTAAAAGTACTGGTTTCCTTTTATTTAATAAATAAATACAGTTTCTGTTCGTCACCTTTTTATAACATCTGACGGTCAATGTATACTACTTCTTATCATTACGAAATCTATTTCCTATTGAACGGCACAACTTGGTGTCATGTTTTTATCGTCAAAAATTGCCATAATTTTATTTGTTGCTGCCCTCATAGTCTATTTTAATCTTCGCTTCCGATAATGTGAATAATTACGATTTATTAATTTTTGCTAATGTACTTTCATTTTTTGTCCATGCTTTTGCATAGCAGATTAAGCGTCCTTTTTCTAATAAAAAAGATAAACTTTGGACGCGACTTAATAGACCATTACAGATGTTTACTACCTTTATAGTCACTTTCTTAGTTTGACGGATGAGATGAATTGAGATGTGCCATTTGCTCATGATGGATACAAGGAAATGCATAATTATGGGATTTATGGATATATTGACAATATGGGGATTAGCCAATCATGTCAAATGCCTATCATCATTCGACAAAGCACGTTTACAATTTACGGGTGTGTTTGGATGCCTAGGACGTACTAAGCGCACACGTTTCTTCCAGCGTCCTAGAGCTCGCTCCGCCCAGCACTGCAGGGCCCGGTAGAAAATAGGAGCTCACGGCTCATTTTGCAGTGAGGCCCACCTCCTTCCTTTAAAATGCAGACTTCTCAATTATCGCTCCGTCTTTCTAATGACCTGTGAACAGCGTTCCTTCTTGTTACTCAATAATTTGAAATTATTAATTTCTACAACTATTAATTATTTCTTCAGAATTTCAAAAACTCTTCCGTCATTTCTCATTCCTATCTAGTCCTAGACGCGCTATGACGTTGAGTCTCCTGTCGATGAAGTTGACTGCACTGCACTGCCGTGACGAAGACGGAATCCGCCTCTCCCCGCACCCACGCTGTGAAGGATCAAGAAAAAATGCGCGATCACTGTCAATGAGAAGTAGTTCCTTTCACCGTAGAGACCCTTTACAGCAAACTTTCTGAATCACTGCGAGGATTGCATTTCATGAACAACGTTCTTCTATGTAATACTGGACAAGATTTTACAAAACGCATTGGGACAGGTGGCAGACCGGAATTATAAAGGGTCTAGTGTGTTGTCCACGTTAGATTTCAGGAACGAGTGACCCTCACAATGGTAAGAATGGATTTCCTCTGGATTCTGCAGGTATTTGTTAATCAAAAGTAGGATGTTATCTTTGAGCCTACTGCATCTCTCGAACCACAAATTATGGAGCATTTCCAATACACTTCCAGCAGTGGAGTTTCTTGTTGTTTTTGTTGTTATTGTTATTGTACTATTATCTTAATTTTTATCATTATCATTATCATTACCATCTTCTTCTTCTTCATTATTATTACACTTTACATTACACAACCTGGTCACTGTTGTGAGTTTAACAATAGCGTAGGAATATGTTTTCAGTTTCGCAATTGCCAACCAAGCGGGTCGCAAAGATTGTCCGATGGTATGGTTGCTGCCGCCTAGGCCCTCTGACCCCCCCTCTCCTCTGTGGTGGGTGGGTAGGAGTGGGAAAGGAGACGGATGGGGTGAGGGGGATGAAGGAACAAGGGGCAGAGAGCCGGCGGGGCGGAGAACGAGATTGAGCGGAGAGCGGGACTGAGAGGAAAGCGAGGCTGAGAGGAAAGCGGCTCTGAGAGGAGAGCGAGGTGCAGAGCGGGACGCGAAGAGCGGGACGCAGAGAGCGGGGCGCAGAGAGAGGGACGGAGAGAGCGGGGCAGAGAGAGCGGGGCGGAGAGAGCGGGGCGGAGAGAGCGGGGCGGAGAGAGCGGGGCGGAGAGAGCGGGGCGGAGAGAGCGGGGCGGAGAGAGCGGGGCGCATAGACCGGGGTGCAGAGAGCGGGGCGCAGAGAGCGGGGCGCAGAGTGGGACGGAGAGAGCGCGGGGCGGAGAGAGCGCAGGGCGGACAGTAGGACGCAGAGCGGGGCGCAGAGAGCGGGGCGCAGAGAGCGGGGCACAGAGAGCGGGGCGCAGAGAGCGGGGCGCAGAGAGCGGGGCGCAGAGAGCGGGGCGCAGAGAGCGGGGCGCAGAGAGCGGGGCGCAGAGTGGGACGGAGAGTGGGACGGAGAGAGCGCGGGGCGGAGAGAGCGCGGGGCGGAGAGAGCGCGGGGCGGAGAGAGCGCGGGGCGGAGAGCGGGGCGGACAGTAGGACGCAGAGCGGGGCGCAGAGAGCGGGGGGCAGAGAGCGGGGCGCAGAGAGCGGGGCGCAGAGAGCGGGGCGCAGAGAGCGGGGAGCAGAGAGCGGGGCGCCGAGAGCGCGACGCAGAGAGCGCGACGCAGAGAGCGGAACGCAGAGAGAGGGTTGCGGAGAGAGCGCGTTGCGGAGAGCGGGGAGCGGGGCGGAGAACGGGGCGGACATTAGGACGCAGAGCGTGGCTCAGAGAGCGTGGCGCAGAGAGTGGGGCGCAGAGAGTGGGGCGCAGAGAGCGGGGCAGAGAGCGGGGCGGAGAGCAGGCCGGAGAACGGGACGGACAGTAGGACGCAGAGCGGGGCGGAGAGTGGGGCGGAGAGGGGGACGGAGAGAGCGGGATGGAGAGCGGGGCGGAGAGAGCCGTGAGGAGGGAGCGGGGTGGAGAGGGCGGGGCGGAGAGAGGGGCGGGGCATTTATCAAGGCTGGCGGCCGCGTGCGCAGCGGGATTCCTGGCACTAGACGCGGGGCTCCACAGCCATTGTTCTATTTCCCCCGCGCACGCGCCAGTGGACCCGACTCGGGCGAGGCGGCCTCCGCCCACACAAGCCTTGTTCAGGGGCAAATAGCGTGCTAACGAAAAAAAGGTGAGTGGTTTGTCATATCCGTGATCAAGAATGCACAGAAAACTAATAATTAAAATAAAAATCTACATTTTCAAGTTTTAAATTTTACATAGGTTTTGAGAACGCAATTGCTCTAACTCCGTTCAGTCTCATTTCAATCAAGGCTACAAAGACTTGGTGAGAGATACACCGAGCCACGATAAAATAAATCCAAATATTTTTTGATATGATTGTGTGAAGAAAAGTACCTGCGAAGTAGGGAAGAACCTTTTAGATAATGCCCTCTTGCTAATTCATACTGATGTGGAGGGCAAAATATCCTTACACTTGAACAAGTATTAATAGACTAAATATTAACATTAACACATGCATATTAATGGCATTTTCTAATGTAAAAATATTATTTCATTTTAATTGTCCACCAGTAATCCAGCAAAAGATTTGATGCCCATCATCCCCTATTGTAACCGCTTGTCGTCGGTCACATTTATGACCAACGGAAAATAGAAGCAATAATACCCGACATTAGGCCCTACACCTAGTTTCTATAGTGGCGAAGAGATGGCGTCAGAAAAGGATTTCTGAACGCACTCAGACCATAGCCAATCAGGAAATTTTTGTGGAAATACGAACGTGGCGTGAACTTACGTCAAAAGAGCTCGCTCTCTTTCTGGTTCGAGACGCCGAGGTGAACGGTTGCCTACAAGTACACCACATAGTCGACGAGGGACACGCGGAAGATAACGGAACACAAAAGCTTTAATAAAAGGTAAATGACTGAACACTTTTCATGGATTTACGTACTGTGAATGTCGTGAGATTACATGGAATTAGTAAATGAATATTAAACAAGAATGCAATGAATGAAAGAACGACGGCGGTAATAGATCGAAATGAATCTGTAAAACCACGTTGCTGCATTCTTGTTGCTAGAAAGGAGGACTATTGTAACATAGGACATGTTTTTTCTCTGTTACAGCTTTTATATATTTCATATATTTTTTATTCTTATTTTTGGAATTTCACTTTGGAAATCCTATTATGAAATTTTGAGAATTATTAGAAGTACGGATTATCCAACAACTAGCTTGACTTTTGCTATTACGAAGTCATAACTTGGAGTTTCGGACTCGCATTCTGATGCGACCATCGCCTCTGCGAAAGCTGTGGTGAATTTTCGCGGAACGACGAGGGGACGGCGTTCGGGAATACTCCAATTTCGACGCGACAGGCAACGCACGGACCTTGCCGAAGAACGACGACCCTGAGGCGCGAGTGTTGCGCGACGGCCAGCTACACAGCGTGGGACCAACTTGAGGAATTCGCCGGTCGTGAGTCATATAAAAACAGAAAGAACACTCATTAAATTTCAGTCTGAAAAAACTTCTGAGATAGGATTATAATTATACTAGCCAAAACGTTGTAATGTGAGATTCCCTCAATAACAGACGTTCATCGGGCAAGTTTCTTAGAACATTGGTCTTGCTAGCCAGTAATTTTATTTCTTTTCGACAGTCGTAAAAATAATCAGATTAGAGTAATCCTTATGTTTATGATAGAAGTTGTTTTGTACAGAATTATTTATTTAGAGTCATATGTAATTGATTCAAATCATTTAAGAGACGTTATGAAACAAAATTTTGTGTTGAAAGACTATGTAGAAGCCGAAGGTCAAATGTGACTATTAAGTGTAACGTAATTAGTGATTTAAAAGGTAGTAGTGAATTTCGAGCATTGTGTGTATGTATTTTTTTTGCAGGATGAATATTTGTACTATGATTTGTGTCTCATGTGTGATATTTTTTGTGAAGTGTAAATATGTATTTATTGCTTGTTTTTTGTAAACGGGGATCAGAGTTATTATCACTTTAGTGAAAACTGCGGTTTAGGTAGGGAACTAGCTACCATAGTTTTACGAAAAGTGAGAACATAGGAGGATCTGTGAATGTCATTTGTACAGTGATTTTCATTCAATAGAATACATATTATTTGTTATTTAAAACTGTAAAATTGTGTTGGCTTGTTAATTGATCAGTAGTTTAGCAAAGACGAACCCACTACCGATAGGGAAGTTTATCCGTAAATTGAGATATTCCCAGGGATGCGTGACGGTGTAATCACACGTCACGAAATAAGAAAATGACAGATTTACTTCAGTAACTGCTGTTACATTGATCTACTTTAGTAAACGGTACGGTTACACTATATCGTCTTTCTATGGCAGCGATATCTTGGTGAAATCTGACGCCACATTCGTCACTCACATCTCCAAGATTACATGGGAAGAAATCCAAATGGGAGTAAAGGAAATGCAATTTCAGAGACATAATGCACCCCATAGCCCTGTCCAGCATTGTGCTTCTGTCCAGCATGTGTTCCGTCAGTTCCCTGTAATTCTCATATTTTACATTTCCCAAGAAATTGTCGCATATATCTTTCAATGCAAGCCACGCTTTTTTCTCAGTATCTACCAGCAACTGTTCAAAGGGTACATCTTTCATCAAGTCACGGATCTGAGGCCCAATGAAAATTCCTTCTTTATTTTTTGCAGTACTAATCGCAGAAAATTTAAATAGTAAATATTGAAAACCCTGGCCATCTTTGTCTATTGGTTTCACAAAATTCTCCATAGAGCCCAATTTCAGATGGAGTGGTGGTAACAGCACTCTGTCTCCGTCAACACGGAATTCATGCGACATTTTTTTTCTCACCAGGATTGAAAATTTCTCTCAAAGGCCATTCTTTGATTACATAATATTCTTTTCTTGCCACACTTTCCCAGTGCCACAAGAAACAGATCATATTCTCGTGGGTTTCCTTTAACTGAACAAAAAAGGCCACTGGTATCGAAGGTTTCTCGTATCCTTTATGTAAGGGAAAGTATTTGACACTACTACTCTATGAGGAATCTATAAACAGGCGCCATTCTTCCCGATCATGAATAATTCCAAATTTTGTTAGCAGCCATTTTATGTCATTACTAGGGAACGGATTTTCATGTGAATACATATTTTTACAGGAAGATGATATCTGCATTCACTAATATTTTTTTAGACTTAACACGACATTATGAACGAAATGGAACTATTTTATTTTACATATTTTGGTCTAATTACATATTTTATCTATTGCTACATATTTCGTTACATTTTTATACATTTATAAGTCGAAAATTAACATTTCACATGCGAGTTCTAAATATGTATTACTTGAAAACTCACTTTGTTACTGAAATACGTATAAAGCCACGCAATGCACTTGTATTAACGCCGGACCTTCGCTATTGTCAAACTTACCCCTTTCCTTTCTGCTTCTCGGAAAACGCATATTCGGGATCAGAGATGAGCGGATGTTAGAGTATGTTCGAGTCTGATCGGCAACGTACTGTGCTGGGTAAACGATTGAAGATTGGATTTTTAAACATTTAAACGAATTTTTATTTTACATATTTCCTATCTTTTCTGACATATTTTACAAAAAATAAATACATATACATGTACATATTTTTCTTGTTTTATTACAATGAATTCCGTTCCCTAGTCATTACATTATACCAAACTGTCACTGAGAGAAAGGAGGAAAGATCAAGCGGTCTATTTCGGAATGTAATACTAATGTTTGGTTGTAACAGGTTCTTTTCTTGAAGACGAGACCCAAGTGATGCTGCTTGCCTCTTTGAAAGATTTAGATCTCTTTCAAGATCGTCCAATCCTGCCTGCGACAAAGCCATTCTGCCATACTGGAGAAGGCGTGTAATCAAGATCTCCATGATCTTCGTGATCTGTTAGTTTGTCACCGCCATCGTCTGTTTCATCTTTCATTGTCCATTCCGTTGGTAGTTTTGGAACTGGGAGAGAATCAGAATGCGGAACTGGGCGCATTCTAGTAGATTCCAAATTCGGATAAGAAACTGCGTATTTTGACTTACTTGAGATTCCTGTTACTTTCGATAAACACATGTAGAAATCTGTAATGTTGTCTCTAGGTTCCCTCCAGCACTGTCATACGGCGGGTAGCTGCTATGCAACCAGCCTCTTAAATAGCGGGAGAAACATGAGCAACAGTTCTGTGGTGACCAACACTTGCCCTCATCTCCTTTGATTCAAAATACAACTCGAATACCTGTTTGACGACCCATCCCAAGTGTCCTCTCCCCTAACCACACCCAACACTAGGCAATAATATTCCTAAATTAATAGAATTTAATAAGCACCGCGACAACATAAATAATGCAGCCGAGCGCAGATAAAATTGCGTTTCAAGAAAAAAGTTTAGGTGATAGCAAAAAATGGTTTTCGCTAATGTCAGCAGGGTACTGAACTACATAACAATCACATATTTTTCTTCTGCGGCAAATTTCATTGTCGCACTGTGAAATCAACAAGCAGAAATGATACAGAATACTACGAGGACGTAAAGCTTAATAGAACAGTCTAATCAGAGCGGTGTAAGTGGAATATTTGATGTAACAGAAGCAATGTCTTATTGGTGGTGTATCTATTGAGGACAGTACTACGAAAAATTGAATGTACTAATTTTTTATAGAGTGGATAGAATGAAGTATGTACACAAGTATATGTGGAATTGGACCTAAAGGAAGAACTTATGTTATTTGAAAGGTAAAGAAGATGTGCATAGGTATCGTTATTGAAAATAGTGAAGTCAACTAAATGTTTAAGTATTATTTCATTTTACAAAACAATATTATGTTAGGTTTTTTATTATTAATAAATGTTCTCTTCTATTTTGAATTTGAAATCGTCTTAATTTAATATTTTCAGTAAGTTCCGTATTCAAGTGTATGGTGTCATAGAATCATTGGGCCTGAACAAATATTAAATTAATATTTTTATTTTCCGCTTTTAAGTAAATTTATTGAATGTTTTTATTAATGGATAAAGTAAAAAAATATCACTACCTAAAATTAGTACAATTTGAAATTAAGTAGCCTGAAGTAGACCTCGTTCGTGTATTTTCACGAATCAGTTCCTAAATCATAAATAATTGTAATTGATTTCGTTTAATTTCCTGTAAAATTGGTGTAAAATTTTTATTTTCACTTTTCGCGAAAGTTGTGCTGATTTGCACGAGCCAGATATTCTTTGACATTGGATATACTACATCACTAGTGCACTTCCAGTCTTATATAACAAATGCTAGAAAGCACTGCTACACATCTGAATAAGTATATATCTTTAATGACAGTCATGCACAATTTTTTATAAAGCAAGTGGTTTTCGCGAAAGTTTTGCTTTAAGTTAATGCAACCTGTATTTTTGTCAAAAATAGTTCCAAATTTTTCTTCGATGTTTTTCCTCGGAAGGAGCAAATGACGCTTAAAAAATGGCTTCATTTTTGGCGAACTCTCGGTATTTTTGAAAACAAAAAGTTAATATTGTAAAACTACAATACTAATGATGGATATCTTTCCTTAGATGAATCTGTTCTTTAAAACTAGTTCTTGAAAGACTTCAAATGGAAATCTGTGAAATTTGAGTATTAAAAATGCAAATATTCAACTTTTTTTAGCGTCGTGAGGGAAAATTTAGGTTGCGGCACTGATGGTTTACGGGTAATGTAACAAGCATGTTAAATCTAAGGGCTTGTGTTCGAATCCCAGCGCGGTGAAAACATCATCGCAGGTTGAAAATACTTTTGCAGGTTAATGATAATATTGCCTAGCCGTTAGAAATAATGCGAGAAAGTGTGCGCTGTTGTAGCATCCCTATTTTTTTGTTTTGTATTATATTTAAACGAATCTGTTATTTGTTGTATGTAGAAATAATGTAAAATAAATTAACAAGGGCTTATGAAGTATATCTTTGTAAAAGCAAGAAAATCACTTTTACGGGAGAACAGCTCCTTTAAAAAAGACGAATCCTTGCCTAAACATATATCAGGATCCTTTAGAATTAAGATGTTTAATGTTACTCTTAATTGACAATTTAAAATCTGGCTGATGTATTATTTCATCACAATGGATCATTTATTTATTTATTTATTTATTTATTTATTTATTTATTTATTTATTTTAGAAGAGGAAATGGAAATTATATCCCTAAATTTGACTTGTCAACTTTCAAGATACTCTCTTGACTGGGTAGTTTTAAAACTCGAGGCAGCTGCTCTGGATGCAGGATATTTGATGATTCATATTTAGAGGGGAGTCAACTGCTAAGGTCATTAGTTACGTAAGTGTAGTGCATGTTTTATTGCGGGAGGTAGCGGTTATCTTCACCCGCTGGATGGCGAGAACCAGCGCAGACCTACACGTCGGTTTGCGGGATTTTCCCCAACCAGGAATCTCCCACCAACGGGGCACCGCTCCACTCGGGACAAACTCTAAGCTCCCGACTGATCTCCCGGCATGTTTGGTAGAGTAGTGCAAGTAAGTGTAAGTGTGTGTAAGTAAGGTGTGAATGTGGGACACGAAAGGGAAAGGAAAAATCGCTCGTTGTCTGTGGCCCGTTTGTTAGGGTACTGCTCTGGCATTCGCCTCGTGTTAATCAGAGAAACCACGGAAAACTACCGATCAATGCAGCCAGTCGCCAGAATTCTCCTCCAGACAGCGACAGAAATCGATCTAGCTATTTAGCTATAAGTGTCGCAAATCCTTCCGCCGTCGTGAGTGGAGGCCTAGGGCCTGAGGGGCGTGGGCGCAGGAGGGGCAGACGCAGCCCTGGCATCGAACCTTTGCACTCGCGGATGCGGCTCTCCACGGCCTCCAGGCGCGCGTCCTCGTCCTCTTGGTCCTCGTCTTGGTCTTGGTCGCGGCCGTCGCCCAGCGGCTCCACGCGCGCCCGCTTGCGCACCGACATCCTCCCCAGCGCCTGCGACAACAGCGTCAGGAAAACATCCGTACATGCTACAACTAGCAAACTCTTCAATACAAACAAATCTGAACAGGTTTTTCTACGGTCGTACAGAAGTGTGGGTTTCTACGTGCTGCTACGTGTGTGCGGAAGTAAGTCTTTCTAGAGAGATACATTCTTTGGTCTTTTTGTTCAAACATTTGAAAAAAAATGTGTCGCCTCGTGCGTAAAAGACTTGTTTTTCACGGTGACGTCACAGTGCGAAAAAGACTTTTAGGCACGGTAGGTACAAGGGAAGTAAGAAAAAAAAGCACGCTTTAATGGCAAAACACATTTAATATCATTATTATTAAACCTTAGATCATTTCTCAACTGGTGGTAAGTTTTTTCGTAAATACCTTAGGAATTTGGGAAATACATTAGATAGTGCAGCCCTGCAGATACGAACAACTCCTGTAGAATGTCAGCATTGATTTTAACCATTCAGTACTTACGACTGCGATGTGCCAGTTATACAATAAGAACTCGTGAGAAACAACAATGCCTCACTATCTTACGTCGCGAAACCAGGTCCTCCTGTTATATAAATGTTACCGAAGGCGGGGGTTCCTTCCGAGTATATCATGAAGAGAAGAGATTAAACAAATCATGATTCGTAACAGAAACATTTTTATACGATCGTAGAAAAATGTTTATATTTCATAAGTGAAGTTATTACTTTCTTTCGATCTCCACTGAGGGGTTATTGGCTCAGTTGCCATTGATGAAGGCAAAAACCCTCATTCTCGATCGTGCAAAAAACAACTTTACGCACTTAATATAAAAATAACTATTTACATACGTTGCGTAGAAACTGAATCTCTGGCGAAGGAATTAAAAGTTGACAGACGAGGCGACTATAGGAGCCGAATTCAGTAGCTTGAAACGAGTACGCCAAGTACGAGTTATGTACATTTTTTTGGAGCCTTTTTTGGAAAAATTTTACAATTATGTTGACACTTCGCGTAAAGAACCTCAAAAATTAAAATATCCGTTTCAAACTCAGAGGGCCTCGAGTTTCTATAACTCGATCGATAAATATCAATTTCAGAGAAATTCAGCTGACCGGTTTCACCGCTAGGCATGACCAAACATAGATGGACGAACGGACGGACAGAAAGATAGACGTTTTGCAGTCAATCAATTTTTTCGGTATCAATGATCCAGAAAATATGAATTCTGACAATATGCAAATATGAACAATATTCATTCACTTCATCGTTACCGGGACCGGACAATTATAGTTTTTCTGCCGAAAATTCCGTTTTTCGGCGCAGGATTACAATGAAGGAAGAACGAGAAAGTAACAAAATGTACATTTGCATGCTTCTATTCAAGAACATACCTTTCCATTGTTATAATGGAATCAAATTTCGTACTTGAAATTAACTACAAAAAGGAATTATCCAATTAGCATTATTCTACATTCGACTAATGTTAAGTGACCTATTATATGATATTTATTAAAAAAGTTGGCAACACTGAGGAACATTTTTCGAGTGAGCAATGCTATATACTACCATAAAAAAAATTAACCGAGAAATAAAAATAGCAATTGAACTGTGTAGATTGAGTGCTTCTTTATTTCTGTGTTAATTTTTCTTTCTGATCAAATATATTAATTTATTTTGTTTATTTAATTTATTTATTTATAATAAACAATTTGCATATTTCTGGAGTGTGTATATGCTTCTACAACGCAAATGTTTGCCTAGAAAGAATGTTTTCAAACCAACTTTTCAGCGCTTATTGCGACTCAGCCATTCGGAATATCCGTGTAGTTGATCAGACAAAATATGCTTAAAATTGTCTTAAGAGCTTATTTTCGAAGTTGCGACGTTTCCTCCCCGAATATTGAATATTTATAAAAAGTATTGCATGCTGTAACCAGTCAAGATTCAGTGTATATTTCACATCGAGAAGACGTTTGTATACACAGCCTACTTGGGTCCAAAAAAAGGTTGGCAATGGTTCAGATACTATGGAGACGGTGAAGGTACAACAAAGAAGAACAAAAATTAACAACCAGAAGAGACGAAGAGGTCTCGGAGTACTGACGAAAGTTTGACGTCTTGAAGTATAGATGAAAGGTATACGTATTGGAGTTCAGTAAAGAGGTAGACACCTCGGAGTGACTATCAGTTTAGATGAAAAGAACATGTTTACTTTATTTAAAAAAATAAAACCTTACTTCGATTTAATCGTAGTGTCCTTTGACAGCTCATGAGGTGTTAAGATGTCATCTAATCGGGAGCTTGACACAGTGACGTCAGTGACCACAGTGACGTCAGTGACCACACTGACGTCACTGTAGTGTCGTTTAAGCTCCCGATTTGATGACAGCGTAACAGCTGATAAACTGTCAGAGAACACTATAAATCAATGAACCACAAATTCTTAAAGAGTATTTATCACGTACTTTTCAATATTGCCACTTATGGTATAATTGCTTGGGAGGGGTACTTACTTCAATATTTTGAACAAACTTCTATCAATATAAAATAGAGTATTGAAAATATAATCCATATACATAATCAATAAAGCCAATGGACAACCCATTGAATCACGGAGTATGTTTAACAGCTTTGCTTTAGAGTCTCTGAATAGTTTCTGTGAGTTGCAAAATTTTTACACAATTAACTCGAAAAGAGTAACTAAAAATAAAAATCAGTTATTACCGACTATTGGTAGAACATTGAAAACAGTGATTATATTACATCCGTGAGAATTTTTAATAAATTGCCAATTGATCTCAAAGTTTTCAGCAACAATAAAATTGTATTAACGAAAAAATTGCCACAGTGGATATTGTGAAATAGAGAATGGACGGTATCCTCACGGACTAAAGATGCCTTTCCATAATTTCCATAGAAAGAAAGAAAGAAAGAAAGAAAGAAAGAAAGAAAGAAAGAAAGAAAGAAAGAAAGAAAGAAAGAAAGAAAGAAAGAAAGAAAGAAAGAAAGAAAAAGAAAAAGAAAGAAAAGAAAAGAAAACATTACCAAATTATAACATTACCGTCAACTTTACTTATAGTTTTTTTTTGTTTTTGTTTTTCATCTCTTTGTTCCTTTATTGTGTGCGTCTTTTTTTCCTTTTTGTATTCAGTTCCTAGGTAGGCCTACAGGCTAATGCATTCCCTCTACATATTCTTTTCTAATCTTGTTACTTGTTTAACTTTGTCAAAAGAGCAATACTGATTATTATTATTATTATTATTATTATTATTATTATTATTATTATTATTATTTATATCCAAAGTATGCAAAGCTCTATACATGACTTATTAAATTAATTTAATTTATTAAATGAATATTATAATTAAATTAGTAATAAAATATTCGACAAGATATCAGTCTAATAATTTTTTAACATTTTATTGGAGAGAACTTTTTAATTCAAATATACGCGCCAAAAGTAATTGAATGTGCAAGTTCAATTTTTCACCACAAGATACCAGCACAAGAGGATGTCGGTAGTTTGATCACCGGTGCCCAGATAGCAGCAGCTGGCCGTTTGAGGTTGGAGGAGGCATTGTGCAAGGATCGGGTTAAATAGTATGAAATGAAACTGTTGTGTGCTGCCATCTGTGGGCGAAATTGCATACGAAGAGCACCAGAAGCATAAATTCGGGGAAACGCACAAGAAAACTGTTACAAAAATATTATTTCTACACTGGCCCATCTCGGCAAAATTGTTATTATCTAGTTACAACGTAATGCGACTGGTGTGGTGGGGCTCAATATATTTTCGGAAGTAAAATAGTCGTGCAATTAATACAAACATGACTTCTTTTGCCCATACTATTACACTTACATCTCTTTATTCTATAAAGTTGCTTCTATTCTATATGATATGATATGATTCTATATGCTTGATCTGCAGCATTGCTTGACACGGTCGCGATCATGTGACATCATGCGGCAGGACCGAGAAAGACGCAATAAGTCGTGCCGTCTTGCAGATGCTACCCTCAGATGCCACGTTAGGCAAATCCAAGTATAACATTGTGATTTGCTTATTATTCATAGCAAATGTTACTACCTTCTTTACGAGAGGGCTCAAAAGGGATAGTTTAAGTTTATTTAAGTACATTTTATACAGTATTTTAATCAATCATATTGCATTGCAAGTAATATCAAGTAGTGCAGTAAGTATACAGTGATAAACTAGTGGAGCTACATCAGCTCATACTTTCTCGTATTGTTTCTAATTTAGCCCATTTCGAAAATTCAGAGAGTGAAAGGAAAATGAGACCCGCGACGTTCTTTTAAGAGTCCTTCATAGAAAGAAAGAAAGAAGGAAGGAAGGAAAGAAAAAGAAAGAAAGAACGAAAGAAATAGAAAAGAAGACAAAATTTGGAGATTTTTGAGAAAATGTTCTTTTTTTCCTTATTATTTGCATTAATTCCAAGCAGAAATTACGCGAAAACTACTCATTTTTTCAAAAAACGTGTACATGAATCAATATTGTTTTTTTGCAATGTTAACTTTTTACAAGTTTGTAAATATGGAGAGTTGGCCGAAAATGGCACTAGAACCAATTTTTACACCGTACTTTGATACATACGAGAAAAAAAGTGAAGCCATTAAAAAAAAAAAAAAAAAAAAAGATTTATTCAAAAGTATACTACATTTCACGCAAAATGACGTGAAAAATACTCATATTTTCGAAAAAATTGTGTATGACCTGATTTCAAGATTTGTGTTTAAAGAACAGATTTTATTAATGAAATAATAACTATTTTCAATATTGTATACGTAGCAAGATTCAGGCAAATTTTTTGACAATGAGACATGAGCCATTCTTTTAAGCGTTTTCTACGCTACTCGAGAACAAAGTTAAATAAAAAAAAAATCCATTTTTGAGAAAATTTTGAAAATGTTGAAACTTAAGGTAAATTACCCGCAATAATTAACATATTAACTGGAAACTCAGAGGGCCTCAGGTTTCTTTAATATGTCGAGGAATATCAATGGTGGAGAAAATTGGCTGAATGGTACTGACACTAGCGTTGACCAAGACAATGATGTTTTGCCGTCAATCGATTTTTCGGTTTCAAGGACCCACAACACACGGATTCTGATTACATAATGTGAGAGAAAGTAATTTCCTATATAAAATAGCTTTATCCACTTTTTCGTTACCGGCGCACGATTACAATATTTTCACTTCTTACGAAGTACGGACGAGAAAGTAAAATATGACGGAAAAATAGTAATGATTCTGCAAATCAATCTATAGTTTCATAAAAAAACAATCTTATTCAATTTTTGTACATAGACCATTCAATTACTGTCATATTAATGATGTTTACTGCGTAGGAATGGTGGAAGGAAGTAGATATTTTCTTATGAAACATTTTGCATTGATGCTGAATTTAAAAGTAATTATTTGGAAAATTATTGTTACTTACATACATTGAATTTGAATTTTTTAAAAATATTTAGTATTATGTACGAAAACTTTATCATTTCACAATGATTTGTCGTAAAAACTGTATTGAATAGTGCCCTCGGCCTCTGGGAACGTATCAAACCCCTTGCGGATCACCGCCGCAGAGGTTCGCATCTTGTACGTTGATCGTCTACTCTACTTAATATATATTTTGTACATGTGTATTTTCTTTTCACTTCGAACCCCCTGATTTTTTGTCATATGTATCATATAATTGAAGATTAAAAAAAAAGAATCCTCCCCGGCGGGGAATCGAACCCCGGTCTCCCGCGTGACAGGCGGGGATACTGACCACTATACTACCGAGGAATACATACAGTTTGGGAATTTATAAGACTTATATTGTAGAAACATTTTTGTTTTTCAATAAACGAAAACTAGTGTAATAGTATTATAGTAATTATAGTAATAAATAAGTGCTAACATTAAGATAAACAATGATCAGAGCGTGCAGGATAAGCAAACGAACTACAGTATTTCTTGAATCATGAAGGAATCGGATGAGTATTCTTCTTACACTGCACTGAAATACCAAACGCCACGAAAAAAAGGCCTTTTAGTGCTTTTTAACCAACTATTTTTGGCAACCGTTTTGAACAAAATGATACTTTATGTGCGAAATAAAACAGTCCCAGAGAGTAAGAATTATTTCACCTCGTAAAATTGTTTTTCTCGTGTTGGTGATCATTTGACATAATTTTTTTGAACGTAATGTTTCAGTTTGTTGATTACCCAATACAAAGAATCGGAGCAGGTGGTACGGGTGAGGTGGGGTGAGCGGCGAGTCGGGGCATCGCTCTTTGGCGTAGCTCAGGGGTCTTCAATGTGGGTTCCGCGGAACCTGAGGGTTTCCCTGGAACGTTCACATGGGTTCCGCAAGTGATCACTGATCATTATTTGCTCAGCCAAAACAGGTAAATTGGAAATCATCTATAAAAGGAATTTTACTTTCTTGGTACCGCTTACGCAGTAGAGAGAAAGTTATGTAATGCTGCGCCAAAAAAACAGTGAATTTTCGGTGGAAAAAATCTTATTACAGGGTCTTGATAACGAAAAAGTGAATAAAATCAGATGCTCAATTTAGAAAAATATCCTCTAACACGTGGTGTATCCAGAATCCATTCCCTAGCAAAATTGGTTTCATAGAGTAATTTTTTTGTTGATAAATGTTAAGTAATAAAATCGGTGGCACACCCAATAGGGGGCCGCTCATGGGACTTCAATCCCCCCGCAGAAGCAGATTAAAAATAAATTTGTATACTAATATTCTACAGTAGCGAAAGTCATTCAACATCTCAATTGAATGCGTTAAACATAAATTGAAATTAACAAATATAAATACTTTTTAAATTCGGAATAAATGATATATTATTTTAAAGAAAACAGTCACCTCTACACTACAGCTGCAATCCCCCTAGAAAAATCATAGTTGCGCCACTGAACCAAATAAAAATCCTCTAACATGTGGTGTATCCAGAATCCATATTTTGTGGATCCTTGATACCAAAATATCGAAAGACGGCAAATCGTATGTCTGTCTGCCCGTCTGTGAACAACGCTACCCGCTAAACTGTTTAGCAGATTTAGTCCAAAATTCCCCAATAGATCTAGCTGATATCGTGGCCCCTTGAATTTGAATATCACCCAATTAATTTTGGGGGTATTTGACATGAAGCTCCTGGGACATTTTCAAAATTTTCAAAAACATGGCTCCGTCGTTTTTGATTAACTTTTGTTGTTGGATGGTGTGAAGGACTTTTAAGAGAACGATACAGGTCTTATTTTCGTTGAAAACTCTGATTTTGCGAAAATTGCAAAAGTTCAAAATTTTTCCTGTGTCTTCCTACCACTAAAATATTAAAGATAGAGATTTTTTCACGCATCGTTTGTTTAAGAATTGGTGAGTGGATCAGAACAACAATGCTTTTTAGACGAGATGTAATTGAATATGCCGTGGCGAGCGCTCCGTGGATTTTGGTCGTAGGAATGTTTACTTGAGCTGATCTTGAGTTGCCGTAGTGAACGCATCGTGTGTTTGATTGAAGAATCAAAAATTTCATGACATAAGACTGTGATGCCCATAATTTCGCGTTTTATTTTTTAAGTTTTTATGAAATTAATTTGAAGACGTTGAACATTTGCTTTGGCGAACAATATCATATAGACTTATGAATACGTTAGAGTAATATATATATATATATATATATATATATATATATATATATATATATATATATATATATATATATATAGTCATGGAGTGCACATTTTTTGTTGGATGTTATGATTTCTTATTTGAAATGGCGGAAGTGGACAGTAGCGGCAGCCAATCGTCGTGCACAAAAAAAGGGAAGTTTAAAAACATTATATTTTTGTTTTCCATCATCAAAAAATTTATAGCAAGGCCAAGACTGTTAGTTTTAAGATCCTAAGGAAAAGACATGGCCATTTTTCAAATTTTTCAAACTGGTAGAGCGCACTCGAGTGAATGTTGGGAATATTTAATTGTGTGAATGTTGGAAGCAAATATGTATTGTTAAATATTATATTATAGTTCATTTGTCAAAGGGTATTTTGTGTGTTTTGTTTATGTATGCACATGTGTTTCGATGTCATAAGCGAGGTACAATTCGCTTAATATTTTTGTCAACAAGAGCAAGGAATAAACAAAGTCAGTATTCTTATACGTTTTTTGACTGAGATTCCAAGGAGTTATTATTATTAGGTAGCAACAACCTAAATGATAGGGAATAATTAAAATATATACATCTTCCTGAAGTAATGGTAATATTCTCGATTTCCTGTATAGGATCGATTTCTCGAACTCACGATGTATAAATTCGTTGAAATGGTACATCATAACCCGTATTAAGAAGGCAAGGATTTAGATGTAATGAAAGTAATTTTATTTGTATTTGTAAAGAAAGAGAGAAAAGGGTTGGGTGTGCATATAGAAACCGAGACACATACAGGACCATTGGGCATTGGGAATTTTTGAACGAGAATATAACATTAACAGCTACTACGATTCTTTGGTAAGTACAATGGCAGTTTCTGTAAGAACATATGCAAAGCTGTCCAAAGCTACGCATGAAGGAAATGAAGCATGAAAGAAATTTTAAACACATGAAAATACTTTTAAAACAGTTTACAGCGTCGGCGTTGCCACATTCAACTAATAATAAATAATGACGATGTACTCAAAGAATACTAGGAAAAGAACAGGAAATCCAGTCGGGTTGGAAGACATCGCGTATCCAAAAGGTGGATTGGGAGGTCTCTACCGTGAGTGACGGACGGACGGATAAATATTACGCATATTATTGTATACAAGATTACTGTGTTATCTTGCTGTTCGATTTGAGAATTAAATTCGTAGAGGGCTCGTAAATAATTCAGCTTTTGGCAGAGAAGACTTCTTTTGGTTCCAAGCAAATACATGAGGGTGGTTTTATTTCATATTTTAAAATTCAGGGCTAGATATATCATCAAATAAGCTCATTACTTCCATCGAAAATGTCAAAGAAATTTTTGCAATGTTTCAATATCGCAAAGGTTATAAAGTGGCTGCTTACGTCATGTTAGGTGTAGAAGTCAGGCGCTCGGTGATTCTCGATTAGAAAAGTTACAAGTCGAGCAAAGAAGACTCTCCTTCATTAGATCTCGAGAAACTGAAACAGATCGTAAAGCCCGCCTTGTCCGCCAACATGAGTATTTCGTCGAGGCTCAAGAACAATTGGATATTAATCCTAACGAAGTATCACGACAATCCACAAATACTGCCAGAATCACCTTCAATGCTTGATGACGTTTAAGATTAGGCAGAAAAAGCACAGCTTTAATTAGGAACGTTGAACTTAAACAGGAACGAGAGATTCGTTAAATAAACTATCTGATTCGTAGGACAGAATTATGTTTAAATGCCAAGAGAAGTTTAATAGTGGATTTAATTACAATCTTGATACGGATAATGCAAAAGAAGCTGAAATAGGTTAAGTAATGTGTAATTTCTGTAAAGCACTTAAATGGAATGGAAAAACAAAAGGGATGTGCTGTTCGAGTGAAAACATTTCCTTTTTTAAATTTTTTTTCTTCTCGTTCGACATTTCTGTCTCTCGAGAATTTTTAAAATAGTACATTTTATATTATAACATTTTGGATATGGTCATTCATGACACGGAGTATTCATTTCTACTCGTGAACATTGTGTAAGTTTCGAAAGTTTGTTGAGGCTTCAAGGTTTGGTCTGAGGTGTAAAGTTGAAAGTTAAGGTAGCGCTAGGAAGGGTGTAAAAATCAAGTTACGGTGGTCTCAGTCTATCCTTAGGGAACCGAAAACATTCCCTGAACCAGTGGCCGCCACTCGATCATAACATTTTTTCCTTGTGGGGCCGGATGCAAAATATCATGAATATCATCTCAGAATCAATAACTTATTTAATTAAAGAATTGTTATTTAATCATTCATATAATTCACATTTATTATTAATTAATTAAGCCTTTAAATTTACAAACTTTCCTCAAAATCAGAAGTAGGATTTTTTATTAAGACTTTTAATCAAATAGTTTTATATCAACAGAAACAAAAGATTTTTGTAAAATTGATGCTAATGCTTATCTTTCGGAATACTGAGAGTTCTTTTCTTCTTTCAATCAATTTGTGTAAATGAAAAGTTGCTCGATTGATGTGCTTCTAACCGTTTAATATCAATTTTTTCTTCAAGCCTCAGTGAAGAAAAAAAGGGAAAGGTGTAATGAATCCACCGTGTTCATCTTACAGCGCGCAGAACTTCCACGTGCACTTTGCAAACAGCGCGGCCAGACTGCCGTTCTCTGAGAAGGGCCCGCTGGTGCGGGCCCCTAGGACTGCTAAAATTAGCAAGCAGTGTTCGCGCCCAGTACGAAAGCGCGCTGACCTTGTAAAGGGACTGAAGATACAGCTTTGGGGCCCACACAGGCCGGGCCCCGTGAGGCACTACTAACGTTATCTTTGGGTGCGGCAAGTAACTATGACCCCCCAATTCTTGTTATTGGGACTTAGAATGAGTTCTGGGAACGAATTGTCGATCTTCACGAATAAACAATTCCAATAAAGTACTGCAATTGTCCCACAAAAAGATTACTGTAAAGATAAAAAAACATGTTTGTGTATTTATTAAATATTGGTGGGGCCCGGCCTCTGTGGCCCCTTAGGACGAGCCGCCCCTGCCCTTATTTCGTTTTCCCCTCTCCAGTTACCCTGGAGAGGCGGGAATTTATTCATCTTAGGGATATACATATGCTGCAGCCTTATCGGCCTTAAATTCGATAGAAAAGTTTAAATCCCAAGTGAAATCTTTTCTGCTGCATAACTGTTTCTATACTATTAGAGACTATACTGAGCATCACAAGAAAAGTAACATTAATTTTAACAATGATACATAATGCATTATTTACCATTTGGACTGTATAAATGTGTATAAACAACCTGTAACAAGTATTGTATTGCAGCCTCCGGGTCAATGACCCCCATCTCGATCAGGTTTTTCGTCCAGTTTCCCTGATCCATTGAGCAAATGCTGAGATGGCCCCTTGTTTTGCTTCTGGACATAAATGTAACTTCATTTTCTGTGCACGTCTTCTAGAATTCACTGGAAAATACAATTATTCAAATTAATGTTTCCATGTTGTCGCGGCAGGAAGTATTATTCCGAAGGACAACATGCATAAGAGCCAAAATTTATTGCTTAGTTATCCTTGAAGATAGATTTTATTACATGGGAGGGTTTTTTTAAAATTCTTTTTATTTAAGTAGTATATGACTTAGTGTAGGAATCACAGAATTTTGAAAATGTGCTCACAATTCACTTTTCCCCATAGCACGTCATACGCAGTTTGAACTGTTTTTTGACGTAAAATAAATAAAAAAAAATAAATCGGCTGTTCAATAACGTGGGAGATTTTGGGTTTTGAGCATCGATGTTTAGAAAAGTCGATGTTTCGTTGTCGATGTCGCATCGCTAGTTCTCGCCGCGTCGCGTCTCCATGGGCGGCGCGGCGCGGTGCGGCTTTGCCGCCTTCGCCCGCGCGTGCGCCGCCGGATGACGACCCCGTTGGCCTTCGGGCAGGCGAGACGCCAGACGGCATGGGACGCCGCCCCGCCCCGCCCCGCCCCGCCGCCGCTGACGACCGACTGCATCCCGCCGTCAACCTTCCCCAAAAGGCATGGTCCGTCTCCATCCCGTTCTGTTTCCCGCCTTAGGGTGAGGAGTCATTTCTACGTTTACCGTAGGCTGCTTAGAATTACGTTGATCGATGACACCGGTCAACAGTGAAACTCTCTCCGGCTTGAAAATGACCGTTTCTGATTCATTTGATAATGAAAAGAGAGAAAAAAGTAATTTAAAACTTACAGTTAGCTCTTTGTACTTATATTGAGTCCATGTCGGATGTAAGGAATTTGAATGGATTTTAACGCCAGAAGTTAGTGTGGCACATCTGAGCACACCAGTTATAGGTTATGGGTAAGTTTTATTACTCTGTATGACTTGCTTAAAGCATTGAATTGAATTTTATTTTAGTTTGTGTATAAATGTACGATACTATTTATTCTGAAATAAGTTTTCTTTTGTACTAGAGTTTACATAGGATCCAGAATGCCAAGTAAATGTCAAAACTCTCCTGACAATTTTTCTCATGTGTGTGGTGAAGTGACATTTGCTTTCCAGAAACATCGAATTACTCCAACAATAAAGACAGCATATTACCGCTATTTTGGGATGCAATTATATCTGGACAAGTCCCGGGCACCTCATATAACATATCACTATTGCATGTTGCGTCTCACTACAAGGTAAAGGTCTGTCACCCAAGGGAACATCTGTTCCTCGGAGAGAAGAATGTCCAGCAGGATCCTCTTGTAAAAAGTAGCAAAATTATTTTGTCCCCTCTACACATAGAACTTTGTAAAGGGGGTGGAGTAAGGCGTAGAAGCTTTCAGTACCTCAAAGGACTACTTCCACAGATCAATGAATACTAAAGTTCAAGAAATAAGAGACGCAGATATTTCAGATTCTTAAAGATACAAACTTTGATTACGTTCTCCACGGCCATGAGAAAGCAGCACGGGAAGCATTAAAGATATTGTGAATGGCTTGTTGCCATTGTGAAAAATCTTCAAGAAAAATACCATCGATTGGGCTGCAACATAAACTCCATTTCCAACTTAAACTCCATTTCCTGCATTCTCTCTTGGACTTCCGCCCCCTCACAACTGGGGTGCTGTGACGAGCATGGGGAGCGATTGCCTCAGGACATTTCGCAAAGGTAAAGTAAGACAGAGACAAGAAAAGACATGGAAAAGAAGTACAAGTAACGAGCAAAATTAGAAGACGTTTACGTGAATAAGTCCTTATATTTGAGGATAGAGTAGCAAAAAAACTAGAGTTAGACCTACTAAAGAGTATCTAATGTTACATTCATTATTCTCGACCCTAAATTACAATACTTTAGCTATTTTCAGAAAATAACGAATTTCGAAGTATATTTTTAGTATTTCTCCTTAAAATTAGTATAACTTAAAAACTACAGCTAAAAACCAAATTAGATGTATTCGTTTTTCTCGACCAAAATTATGGCTATTTTGAGAAAGGAAAGAATTCCAAAGTGAATTTTTGATGAATAAGTGTTACAATTTATCCACTTCTGTCTCCTTCCAAGAAATATTTGCACCTGTTTTTAGAGCACTGCCTACGTTGAAAACGACCGCTTGAAAGTTTGTGGAAACAAAACTTGAAACCGCCTATCACAAGCATCTTCTTATCTCGCCGACTTACCAAACATCATTCCGGAGATTCTGTCATGTTCATCTATGGTCGACCGGTAGCAGTAGCTCAGTGATCAACTGATGACACTGCAGCGCCTCTGACCGGGAGGTCCTAGGTTCGAGTCCTGACGGCGCAAGGATTTTTGACACTAGCTTTTCAGCTAGGTCGAATTCAGTCGCTGTCTGGAGGAGAATTCTAGCGGCCGGCTGCTCTGATCGGTAGTTTTCCGTGGTTTCTCTGATCAACACCAGGCGAATGCCGGAGCAGTACCCTACCAAACGGGCCACGGACCGCGCGCGATCTGTCCTTCCTCTTCCTTGTCCTATCCTCTCCTCTTACACACACACTGACACTAACATGCACCACACTATCACATATTCCGGGAGACCGATCGGGAGTTTAAAACTTGTCCCGGCTGGGGCGGTGGCCCGCTGGTGGGAGAGTCCTGGTTAGGGGGAAACCCCACCAGCCGACGGTAGGTCGGCGCCAAATCTCGCCATCCAGCGGGAGAAGATCACCGCCATCTCCCGAGAAAAAAACATGCACTACACTAACGGGACTAATGACCGAAGCAGTTGACGCGCCCGTAAACACGAAAAAATCAATCAATCAATTCATCTATGTTCGAGTTTTTCTCTGGACTGGTGCGAGAACATGTACAAGCGCTACTTAAGAACGCGGGAAAACTAATATTTTTACTCTTTGGGAAACACCGGATGAACAAAACGGGATGGAGTTGGGCCACGCCTTCTCAGGTAACGGAAAGTGATTAGCTGGAAAGCGGTGGTGAGGGAAACTTGCGGGATGCAGTCGGGCGAATTCCGAACGGACGGGGAGCTACGTGGCACTTCGGCGGGAGCCCCTAAAGGGTGGGTGGGTGGGAGGGAGGGAGGGGCGGGACAGCAGTCTCCTTCTTGGGGGTGTGGAACCTCACCCCGAAATTTTAAAGACCAAAACCTCAAAACACTTAGGACACCACATTCCATGCGTTTTCCCGTGACTTTCATACTCAGTGCGTTATTACTTATAAGACGTTGACGCAACAGGAAGGCTCCAAGGAGGTAACCGCCCTCCTTTAAATATTTGTTATTAACGTGTTATGTAGTGGAACAGCCACATTTTAGATATCTTTAGTATGTACTGTGTATACAGGTGTACAAAAGCTCCCGTTCCAAAAAAAGCCAACAGATTTTATGTTAAATATCATAAAGAATAGGAGATTCAGTGTTTTCGAGAAAATAAATGCATTTGGAAAATTGAATTTGTTACTTCCGGGCGCGAAATTCAAACTGGCTGCCACATCACAGCAGACATCGGAGCCTGCAAGAAGACAGAGCATTGCGTTGTCTTTTCGCATTTTCGATGAAACTGTCGAGTGAGGAAGACATCGCTCGCCGGACACTAGAGTACTTTAATAGTGTAAAGTGTTTTATGTATGCTATTCATTTAAACTATTAAAATTCATTTTTGTTCTACGTTATAACAGCGGTTTATAGGGGCGTAATGATGAGCGCTGAAAACGAACCAAGCCTTATAGAAAGTAACAAAACCGAAATATTCTAATTACTTTAGCATACCTCCATTGCGAACTAGAGTTTGTTCCACACTTAGCCACATGTGATAAATGATAGTTCTCTTAAATTCTATCCTTAATTGATATTAAGGATGAGACATACTAATAGCATTTTGCAGGTACAATATTTGTTCATTAAAATACGGACTTTATTGATACGAATTTCTGGGCGCGTAGTTCGAACTGACGCTTTCGCCAGTTCCATTTTGTGAAGCCGCAGACAGACCAGTGAATTGGGGAAGCATTGTAGTGGAAACATCTGAATGCTCAGACAATCAAGCCTATACTGTGTCCGTGATTAACGGACAAGATTATCGTAAGAAAATGCACTATCACATGCCAAGTGACGACGAAATAGTGTACTAGCGTGGTGTTGGTTCAAATGAAATAGTCTTCTTTTATAATACAGTGCCGTTCTCGCGTGCAAACTAGCGCGTTCTGCCGTTTCTTCCTGTCGCTTCTTCACTCTGCCGCTGTGCTTTAGTTCGTTGCTCAGCTGCGTCGCAAATTGTGTCGTGTCGTGTGAACCTCTCACCGCCGCACACTTCAATTTTAACTAGTGGAGCTGCAACATCACATATTTTTTCGCATTATGTGTAACTGCTCGCATTATTTCCAGTACATCATACAGGTAAACAAGGATAATTTCACATATCAGTTGAACATCGAAAACTAAAGGTCATCCAATATATCGCATTATGAATGCATTCGAAACAACGATATCCTCCACCGATATGCATATACATTCATCCCCTCATTAATAACGTTGAATATCCCGTTCAAAGTTGTCTACGTTCATTTTACTGAAGTAGAGAACTTTGTAACACTTAAGTAAATAAAACCGCCTTATCTTATCTTTCCCATTATGTCGCCATTCAACAATGAACTTTTGAAATAATCAACACTGCATTGTTTCCAAATGCTGATTACGGTGGTAATACAAAATTAACCTAATAAAAGTTCGTACAAAATTATGGTACTCAATTTTTTAATTTTTTCTTGAATATTACATTTAAACCGTATTTTTTAAAGAGAAAACCTAATTGGGCTAATTTCAATTAAGGTTTGCGGATTGCTTGAAAGAAAATTGTCAATAAATTAAGAATACAAATTGTAGAATAAAGTAAAAATCGAATAAATATTGGGATTTTCTATAGTTAATTATAATTAATATTAAATTAATTAATTTCATATCCTTGTGATCCATTACTATTCTGGGAGGATTTTCTCGTGGCGCATAGTTGGTGTGACACTTTTTTTTCAAGCAGAAATTTCGCGAAAACTACCGTTTTTTTTAAACATGCATAACCGTTTTTAATGAGCTGATTTTTTAGAAAATATTTTGTTTAAGACAAAAATCTCTATTATCATTTTGTAGTTTCCAAATGTTTTCGCAGTTTTACTAAAATACGGAGAGTTCTTTGAAAATGAGACATACGCCATTGACCTTTTTCTTCTATCCGTGGAAAAAAATTAAAGGTAATATTTGTTTTTTCAAATGGAATTATAAATATATTTTATCTATCATGACGTAAAAGCGTAAACTGAGGAATCCAATGATTTACATATTGTCATATGTTACATAAATATTTCCTTGAGTAAAATTATAGAAGGTATACTGTCATATTACACATTCAACTTGTAGATGAGGGTATTCGAGACCATTTGTTGTGACTTCGATATTCAGCAGAGAATCAGATAGCGTTTTTTCTCAAAATCAGCCATTTCGGAATGTATTTCTTGTGACCAGTCGCGTGGTGCTCAAAAGGGATCGACCAGGAAACAATCCCGAATTTTTTTTCTCAACGGCTCCACACGTTTCTTGGGGAGTTGATTCGAATTTAATGTATGCCATCTCGAAAAAGGTCGGTTTCTGAGAGAAAATTGAAAAAAAGCGCTTGTTTAAGTTTCCACTTATATTTCCAAACCTCCACGTTTTGTCGAAACAGCTAGTATTACAAAATCAAAGTTGACAAAATTTCATACAAAATGTGTATATTAATTTCAATTTTTAAAAAAATTTTGGGCACCGGATTGCGCTGAAAAGCGGTGAATTTTTGGCTTTATAGCCAAAGGGTTTAACGACAACTATTGGGCGAATATTTGTCCCCTCCCGCCCTCCTATCGGGCCATCTATCCCAAGGCGGCGCTCCAGTTCCATTGCATAATGCTTCATAACAACTATTGTTAACGCATTAGTGGCATTGTTGACTGATTACATCCCGATATTCGCGGAAACGGTTGGGACGTATACGCTCGTGCGGAGTATCCGCAAATCCGGCCTTAGTTTATCAAAATTTGACGGAAACAAGAAAAGTACAGAAGCAAAACTTTGTATATATTAGGTGTGCTGCAGATCAAGCGACTCTAGCTGCAGAACCGAGAAAGACTGAAAAAGTCATGCCTCATTCCATCTTGAAGATAATACCCTCAGATGCCACGTTAAAAAAACAAGTATGGCAACCAGACAGGAGTTTCCAGAGCTTTTATAGGCGGGAGCAAAATCCCGCATATAGGATACAGCTTATCTCCAATCTTATTTAACATTTATACGGACGAAGTAGAGAATGGATATAAAAATTAACATTGTATACTCATGACTTTATTTCAACACCTTTTATTATGACAACTCTCTTTTTTACAAATTATTCAATTATTTTAAACAACAATGAAGACGACCCACAAAAAACAATTTTTGAGCTTCACAAAATACTCCCAAAATACAGTGCGTCCGGAAAGTCTCTTCGCAGTGGCACCAATGGCTGGTGAGAGCGCTAGCAAGAGAAATTATGTTGGTAGAACGAAGTGCAGCTTGTAACAAATGAACAAATAAAGTGGGTACTCACTACAATCATGACGCACGCTGGAAGTGCTGTCCCCTTCTTTTGTTTCCCACTAATTTGGTTGCTACGAACATAAATGCCATTTTTAATAAGAGCCCCTGATTCGGCTCGGTGCAGAGAGACTTTCCTGGCGCACGATATATCATGGAAATATCTGAAGAAACAACCGAAGTGATGGCATTCAAATGAAAGGAAATTCTCAAAGGTCTTTTCAAAAGAACATTCGGAATGAAACTAAATACAGATCGCCTTCTCAAATTTTGTAGAACAAATTAAGTTTCCATTCTGCTGTTTGGATGCGAGAGTTGTATACTATCACAAGCAAATAAAAGAAGACTAGAAATCAGTGAAATTAATTTCCTAGGGTGGGTGGCAGGACATTCATAATTAGACTAAGACAAAAAAAGTTTAAGAAACGGACTTAATAAATATGCCATCAATGAAAAAGTAACAACATATAGAGAAAAATGGCTCATGCATGGAAACAGAATGAATGCCTCAAGAGTTACATGAGCAATGCATAATTATGAAGTCGTAGGCTTCCGCGGCCAGAGTCATGTAAATGATCTTGGCTTGTCTTGGGCTTGGCTTCAGGGCTGGTCCGAGTCCTCAGACCTTTGTCCTGGTTCTCAGACCGGCCCTGAGGAAGACCACGAAAAGATGGTCGAAACGTCGGCAACACAGCCTTCGACGTGGCGTCACCCGGACAGCCATGATCATTTAAATGCATAATTATATCTCAAAATGAAGAGGAGATGTTGGTCGACCACCAAAGAAATGAAGGGATCAGTAGGTGCAACAGACAATATTGCCTAAGCATGAAGAAGAAGAGAGAGAGACCGGTAGCGGTAGCTCAGTGCATTAACTGATGTCACTGCAGCGCCTCTGACCGGGAGGTCCTACGTTCGAGTCCTGACGGCGGCAGGATTTTCGACACTAGCTTTTCAGCTAGGTCGAATTCAGTCGCTGTCTGGAGAAGAATTCTAGTGGCCGTCTTATCGGTAGTTTTCCGTGGTTTCTCCGATCAACACCAGGCGAATGCCGGAGCAGTACCCTAACAAACGGGCCACGGACCGCGCGCGATCTGTCCTTCCTCTTCCTTGTCCTATCCTCTCCCCTTACACACACACGCACGCACTAACATGCACTACACTACCACATATTCCGGGAGATCAGTCGGGAACTTAGAGCTTGTCCCGGCTGGGGCGGTGCCCCGCTGGTGGGAGAGTCCTGATTAGGGGGAAACCCCACTAGTCAACGTCGGATTGCGCCATCCAGCAGGGGAAGATCACCCCCATCTCCCGAGAAAAAAACATGCACTACACTAACGGGACTAATGACCGAAGCAGTTGACGCGCCCGGAAACACGAAAAAATCAATCAATCAAAAAGAAGAGAAAGAAGAGAAAGATGAAGAGAAAATGAAGAAAAAAGAAGTAACCCCAGCCACGGATATATAATATCGTCATTATTCATATCATCGTCATTATGTAAAACTGCGTTGGTTTGCGAAGATGTGAGGCGAGGCAAGAGGAGCGGTGCAATCGCTCCCAGGTGCGGAGGCGAGCGCGCCGTCCCGTCCCCGCCCCGTCCCCTCGCTCGTTCCGCTGGCGGGCGCTCAAGGTGCTCCGTCGCGCTCAGCGCCTGAGAAACCTGCACCCCCTCCGCGCCGCCCCGCCCCTCCCCGCCCCGCCCCCGCAGCCCGTGCTAAGTGGCAAAACACACGCACGCCGCGTCCTGCGGCGACGCCAAACGGATGCAACCGTACTTCAACTAGCGCCTTCAAACACCCTTTAACAGGATGACCTTTAACGCAGCATTTCTTCTCTTTTAACCTGGCACTCACGATTAAACGTCAGGCTCTCTAGTTTTGATATTACACGATACTTTCAGTTACTACTACTACTAATATATCTCTACACCGATTTTTTCAGCACTATGTAACTTCTACTTTCTGGTGTACTACTTACGTAGTATACATAGAAACAAATATAGTGCTGCACTGAAAAATTGCGATATTCCAACAGAAACTCGTATTGTGGAACCCTAATGTCGAAAAACTGGATATAAATTCTTCCTGTAAGTAATAAATTTCTTCCTCTAACATGTTGTGTAGTGAGAATTCACGAGTTGCAGCGACTTAGGTGGTTCAGCGCATCAATTGATGTCACTGCAGTTCCTCTGACCAAGACGTCTTTGGGTTCGAGTCCCGGTGGCAGGATTTTCGACACTAGCTACATAGCTAGGTCAAGTTCAGCCTGTGTCTAGGGGACAATACTAGCAGCCGGCTACTCTGGTCGGTAGTTTTCAGTGGATTCTCGCTGGAACAGTATCCTAACAAACGGGCCATGGACCGGACGCGATCTTTCCTTCCTCTTTCTTGTCCTATCGTGCCCCCTCAATGCCCGTTGATAATTAACATATTTACTCTTGTAGGTACTACCACACGCCAGGAGACCAGTCGGGAGTGTAACCCCAGCTGAGGCGGTGCCCCGCTGGTGGGATATACCTGTTTGATGTAAACCCAGCAGCCGACATGCAGGTTCTCGTCATCCAGCACCAGAAGATCACCACCATCTCCCGCAAACGTGTGCTACACTGACCTGAGAAGTTTCGCGCCCGGAAACATGAATCAATCAATCAATATCTACCACAATCAGATAAATCAAATCATTCCGGATGTCCTTAACTTTGTAACATTAAATTGGACACTACCAGTAACATCGGCATCGGTTGAATGCACATTTTCTGCATTAAAGAGAATCCAATCGTATTGTCAATTAACACAAACACAAGAGGGAGTTGGACCTAAGTCAATACAACAATAAATTTCTTCAAAAACTTCGCAAGACACATGACTACACTTGAATGAAAAAGTCATCAAAGAATTTACATCACAAACGAGACTTCTCGAATTAACATACAAATAGGTAAGATTTTGTGTTATACCACTGTCTTAGCAAAATTACTTGCTATTCTGTTCATTATATATTATTTTTTTCATTATATATGATTTGGGTCACATATAAAATTTCTCAGCTTAGTTATAGCTCAGGTCTTCAAATTAGTGTATGCAATTGTTACTTCCAATTACTTTCATCATTCGCGACATATTTAAGTTCCTGTATTTGAAAAACCGTATTTCAATATAATTTGTTAACAAGTTTATCTTCAGATTGTGATGTATCCACCAAAAGTGAAGACCTATGATGTTATCGTCTTTGGCTTTGTAACACGCCTGTGCATACATCGTCTGACTTCATGCTCCTTTACTATGAATTTAAACTATTATGCAAATTGCGACAACAATAGCTATTACATACTAGTTGTATTTCCGTTGTTGGCGTAAGTGAACATGAATACAGCAATGACGCACGCGCTAATTCATGAAAATGGGGCTGATGAAATTGGTGGAGGAATACATCTCACTGTCTGTGGGGAGAGATTATGTGCCTTCTACAAGGAACGGTTACAACAATTAAGATTTTTCCGTTTATTTTCACACTGAATGAATTCTCACAACGTATTCGGGAAGCCCATCCTGAAACCAGAACCCAACAAGTTGTCCGTCATACATCTTAAGAATTTTTTTTTTTTCGTTTCTATAATTAAAAAATGGTCATTCATAGAATGTTGGTGTAATCATATTCTCAAACGTCAGATGCATTGGGATTATGTTAAATTATTAACAAATAAATTTGGGGACTCTTAGCTTAAAAATCATCATTTTTGAGGAAGGAACATTCGAAATATGTACGTTGCGGTCAATGATTCCTTAATTCTACTACCGAGACAAATTAAAGAAGTCGTCACCCTAGAAAATTGAAGTTGTCTAATCGCTCTTCCCTCCTTCAATATCCTCCCTGCTTTCATCCAGACAACGTTGATTTAAATGCATCATGCTGTTGAATTATCGCAATTTGCTCTCGCCCTGGAACGACCTAACGAAGTGTTCAGGAAGTTCCAGTCCATGCTCAATGCCCGTTGAGAATTAACATCTATTATGACTTCTGCGTGATTCTCGTACTAATGTGAAGAACAGTTAGTTTCACTTCGTGGATTGACCATACGAAGCGCGTCTAATCTGAATATATATTTTTCATGTAGCAGCATCTCCAGGGAGTTGAGTTATTGATTGATTAGTGATTCCGAGCGCGTCAACTGCTAAGGTTATTAATCCCGTAAGTGTAGTGCATTTTTTATCGCAGGAGGTGGCGATGATCTTCCCCCTGAAGAATGGAGAGATCCGGCGCTGACCTACATATCAGTTTGCAGTCCTCCCCCCCCCGACCAGGTATCTCCCACCAACACGGCACCGCCCTAACCGGACAAGCTCTACCTCCCGACTGGTTTCCCGGCATGTGTGGTAGTGTAGTGCGTATAATAGTAAGTGTGTGTAAGTAAGTGTAGTGATGATGGGACAAGTAGGAAGAAAGGAAGATCGCGCGCGGACCACGGCCCATTTGTTACGGTTCTGTTTCGGCATTTCCCTGGTGTTGCTCGGAGATACCACGGTAACTATCAGAGCTAGAATTGTCCTCGTGACAGCGGCAGGACTTGACCTGGCTCTGTAATGTCGAAAATCCTAACACTGTGGGGAGTGGAATCTTAGGACCTCCTGACCAGAGACAATGAAGTGACGTCAGTTGATACCCTGAGCCATCTCTGTAGCTGGGAATTCTGTGTGATTCCCTTATACATCTGTGTACAGAAACAGTAGAAAATCACGTGTGTACTGCTAACGACAAAGGCCACCATGTCCGGCTGGGCGAGCGACGCCTATCTGCAGGCTCCATCTTCCCACGCGGGCGCAGTCGATGCACCGGCCGCCCCCACCCGCCCGGCCAGGCCAGGCGGCGGCCCTGGGTCTCCATTAACCGCGCGCGGCTGTTGACTTCACTTAAACCCCGCGCCGCGGCCTAATCTGCCCGAGTCAATCGCATCTCAGCCTCTCCGGAGGCCGCCTTCTCCCGCACTGTCAACGCCACATAGACCCTCCCAGACCCCCTTCACTGCCACCTCCGTAATGACCTCAAAGTCTCTGTGAAACTTTCCATCTCCCATCGCCATTCCTCGTTACAATCTCGACGATACTTGTCTGTTCTCTTGGCACGTTCTAGTAGTGTTGATTTTCCTCGAGCCCACGAGGGCAAGTTGCCTCGATGTCACTCCGCTCCTGCACTTCCCACGGATATTTACATTAGGGACGTTTTTACACATTATGCAGTTGCGATGACAATTGTTTTACTAAATTATTTTTATGAAGACCTTGAAAACTCACAGTCCTGCGCAAATAGCTTCAATTTTGAGCATTTTCACAAATACTTTAACGAGATTTTCTCAGATATCAAATTTCCATTGAAATTTCGTTAAGTAGAAGAAGGTTTAACTCTTCTATTATATTCTTAAAGTCCTGTTTCAATTTTTCAATTAGAGAACCGAAAAACTGTGAAAATGTACGGGAAATTAAACTTTATTTCCTCGGGCGGCAGCACCAACAAAGCTATACCCCTCGCGTCACCTGGCATTCCATCCACTCATCATCCGCAACTAGGATTTTGGAAGGGAGCATCCCCTACTCCGTCACCATTTCCCCCTATCGCCATGCCGGGACCCTACCTTTCGACAACCCGCTCAGGTAGCCACAGCCACTCACAGTGAGTTCCTCGGTTATGCAGCAGTGATCGTTGGATCCTTAGCGGAATGATAGTCATTGTGGGATAGGGTAGGAAATGATTGATAGAACGTGCCCGTGCATATTAGCATGGGCAACCAGCCAATATTTACTCGGAGAAATCCATCATAAATTCCACTGGGAACAGCCGGGAATCGAACCCGAGCACTAACGCTGGAAGGCCTGACCTCTTCGTCACGGGCTATTCCCCTGTGCACATACGCTTTTTTTATAGAAGAATATTTACTCATAATAAATATTACAAGAAAGTAAACTACAATATTGTGCTAACTTATATGTACTGTAAATATTATGATCTCCAATATTTTTATAGAGTTAATTTTGGGAAAATTGACCGAGTTTTTGAGACATGACTGCGTTACCGATTGCGATTTTGAGACATTTTTTTGGTAAAGTAATTTTGTTTGAATTTTTTTATGGAAATGAATGGTAATGAAAATTAATAGATTCAATTCTGGAAAGAATATTATAGACCGTCTACGTATAAAATATCGATTTTAGTTCCATTAATAGTTTAATATCAGTTTATTTTACATAACCGAAACACGCTTACAAAACGTACTATCGTGTGAGTCGACGCTCTGTGACAGGGGTTGAGGCAGGAGAACCCAATAATGTGGACTTTAAGGCTATGGGTTCGAAGTCCGCGTAAGGCATGAATGTTTTAATTTGTATTTGTGACTTGAGACGGATATTCAGAGTTCCTCGTGTATTATATCTAAACCCTTATCCTTCCATAATCTCTTCACCTGACAGGCAACTATGTGCAATTCGTGTGCAATTGAGAAACTGGATCCTTACCCCCAGTACAATGGTACAAGCGCCAAGATCGGGTCAGGGAATATCACGAGCAAATACGTATAGGCTCACGCAATTCGGATAGTAAACAATTTTGGGCCCCAGGCAATGCTGAAACGTAGCCCCTCTCCCCCGAAAAAATTGAAAATGTGAAGTATGTATCAAGAGACTATATGAGTTATTTTGTTTCTACAAATAGCAAACATTTACGTTACCTTACATTTAAGGTAGATAAAGTTTTTGGAAATATATTTTAAATAATACTTTTAAGTAAAAATATTTAGTGATCAAATAATTTTATTTCCACAGTGAGTTTAAAACGCTAAAAATTGTTGAGTTCAGTAAGTCCTTATAAGTAATGACTATAATTACGTACTATTTAAGGTAAAAAATTAATTGAAAATTTATGAATTATCAGACTGCTGTACTGTCACTTATAAAGTTACGATAACGATTTTCTCGAGTTCTAGTTTCATTTTCAATTTTTTGCAATTTTTTCCCATCAGTCCCAAGATTGGGCCCCTTGACTTGCGGGGCCCCGTCCGATCTCGCGGTCTGTACATGCCTAGCGCCGGCACAGGACACAGGATAGTCCGAGATCGAGATAGTCCTAAGCGATGTTGGGGGAGCACGAAGGTGCTCTTCACTGGAAATGACAGCACTGGAGTGGTAGGAACCACGAGGTCACATGTAGGAACTTTTAACACCGACACAATCTGTTCTTCTAAATTAGAACTTTAAATGAGGTCATGTACAGTTTTCTTAATGGTGTGAGTTGTTTTCGCGTAATTTGAGTGTGAAATGAAGGCAGTTTTGAAAATAAGATTTTTTTCAAAAACGGATGAAATTGTTTTCTTCATTTTAAGAACAATTATTTATGTCAGATATGACCGCACGTACACAAGTTTTACTTAAGTAGTATCTTCAAGATGGATTAAGGCACGGCTTTTCGCGTCTTTCTCGGTAGTGCCGCTAGAGTGGCTTCATCTGCAGCACTGCTTCATACGGTCGCAAAAGACGCAAAAAGTCGTGCCATATTCCATCTTGGAGATACTACCCTCAGATGCCACGTTAAAAAAAACAAGTATAGGCATGGCGATTTATCGTTGTTATATTTCTCTGCATTTTTAGAAGTGAGTATGCGTTCCTACTTTTGGGATTTTCAAGAGAACAAATATCGACGTCAGACTGTCCGTTGTTGAGGCAGCTTCTGTTGTACAAACGAATGCTCTCACGCAAGGTCAGTGGCCAACATATCGTGTCACCGGTCGCCCGCAACAGGAAGCAGCGCTGGCATGCGGCGCGGCGCCGCCCCCAGAAATCCAACTCCGCACCGGCAAAGGTGGCTCCGAACATCAACTGATGTCACTGCTGTGCCTCTGACAGAGTGTCCTAAGGTTCGAATCCCGGCGATGGACGGATTTTCAACACTAGCTAGACAGCTATGTCGAATTCAGCCGCTCTCTGGAGGAGGATTCTAGCAGCCGGCTGCTCTGATCGGTAGTTTTCCGTGGTTTCTCCGATCAACACCAGGCGAATACCGGAGTAGTACCCTAACAAACGGGCCACGGAATGCGCGCTATCTTTTCTTCCTCTTCCTTGTCCTATCCTATCTTCATACTTACATACACTTATACTCACATACACTACACCAACACACATGAAGGGAGACCGGTCGGGAGCTTAGAGCTTGTCCCGAGTGGGGCGGTGCCCCGCTGGTGGGAGATACCTGGTTGGGGAAAGCCCCGAAAGCCGACGGGCAGGTCGGCACCGGATCTCACCATCCAGCGGGGGAAGATCACCGCCACAATAAAAACATGCACTACACTTACGGGACTAAGGACCTTAGCAGTTGACGCGTCCGGAATCACTAATCAATGAACCAAAATCCAACTCCGAGGCAGCGCCCTCGCCATCGCTCGCCGTCAGAGGGCGCCCGCTGCGTGCATTGGGCCACTCTTCTGAACGCGATCCGACGGAACACGCAGGAACCCTCCCGCACGGAGAAACAAGGGCGCCTGCCCAAATAATTCATTAGCATCAATGTTTCAAGCTGCCGAACCAAGGAGACGTCTCTCTACGAATAGAATGTAATCCGCTCGTAAGGTGGCCTAGCGTCTTGGCTCAAGGAAGCTTCTACAGATTGTTTCTCCAGGAAAGAAAAAATGAAAGCCGAATCTTTCAAAATTTTACTGGGTGTTTTGTCTGTATTGTAAAATTTAGTTCTAGAAATTCTCGTAGCGTCTTTCAAATTGCAATAGTAGAGAATAAAAACAATGAAACTTACGTTTTGTCAAAAGTATAACATTGTATTATTTTTTTTAAGTTTTTTTTTTTTTTTGCGTGTGAACATAACGCAGAGGGTATTGGCTATTAGACATGGGTATTGGATGAGGGTATAGTCTATTACCTCAAGCAAGCTGAAGAATATTAAAAATTTTAAAACGTTTATGATGCCGATCGGTGTACTTCTAAGTCGATTACATTACTTCATGGAACTGGACTGGGGTCGACATTGGTATTTCTGTACTATCCGGGCACATTTTTAATAATTCCATGTAGAGCATTTCATTAATAGATAATGAACAATTTTAATTTAAAATATCTTTATTACAAGAATTGTCATGACAAAAAATACATGTTTTCAAAAAAAAATACCGGTCCATAAACATATGTCAAGTAAATATTTAAGGTATACTGTCTTAATGTATTGTGTCAAATACACTGATCTGTGGGAATTTCGGATTGATTTATTACATTATTACATTTTGCACAATTCCTACTTGAATTTTAGGTATCAATTTCAGCAGCGACTTTTACAAAAGAACGAAAGCTCTACAATAGTCTGTATACTTATCTAGTTTTTGAGTTCTAAATCAAACAATTTTTTTAGTTAAAAATGTTTTACAGATCAATAACGGCTATTTAAGGACAGGGCGCGGAACAGTAGCGTAGAGTTGTAAGTAAAATTGCTTCCATTTTACACTAGATAGGATGCATTCCTTTTCCTTTCAAATACATAATTGTAATAAATAACAACACGGTTAATGTAAAAACATGAAAACTGCTCAAGAATCTTTGATGACATACTTTTGTTGAGAATAAGGATATTGAGTGAGCATTAGAAACCGTTTAAAATATGAAGGAGATGATTTCTACATAGTTCTCCTAATTGCAATATTATGTCGATATTTCTTGGAGCTGTATCAGCGGATTAGGAATTGTCATATTACGTTGTATACACGTTTTTTTTGAAGCGGGATGTGGTCAGAAAATTTAATTCTTAATATATTGGATAGGTAAACAGAATTAATCATCCAGAAAAAATATATTTTAGAAAATTACATAAAGATGTTAAAGTCTATCAACAAAACATGTTTCGAAAATAAACCTCAACGTCACTTCACTGCAAGTAACGTGATAAACTTATTGATTTACCGGTTTATTGATTGATAGTTTGATCTTTCCGGGAGTCTAGTAATTATTTCATCCCGGGAGGTGGCTGTGTTCCCCTCCCGGTAGATGGTAAGATCCAGCGCGGATCTTACATCGGCTTGCGCGGGATATCCCTCTTCAGGTATCTCCTTTAGTGAAGCACCAACCAGCCGCGAAAAGCTATAAAAACTCCCGACTAATCTCCCAACATGTCTGGTAGTGGGGTGCATGTCAATGTGAGTGTAAGTGCTTAAAATGGAAGAGGATGCGACAAGGATAAGAAAGGTAAACTGATGCGCAGCCCGTGGTCCGTTTATTAAAATACCACGCCGACATTCGCCGGATACATTGATCGGAATAACCACGAAAAACCGTTTAAATTCGACCTAGCTTCTATGACTCATTGATTGATTTTTTCGTGTTTCCGGTAGCGTCAACTGCTTTGATTATTAGTCCCGTGAGCGTAGTGCATGTTTTTTTCGCGGGAGATGGCGGTGATCTTCACCCGCTGGAGGGCGTGATCCGGCGCCGATCTACCGTCGGCTAGTGGGGTTTCACCCTAACCAGGACTCTCCCACCAGCGGGGCACCGCCCCAGCCGGACAAGCTCCAAGTTCCCGGTCGGTCTCCCGGAATGTGGTAGTGTAGTGCATGTTAGAGAGAGAGAGAGAGAGAGAGAGAGAGAGAGAGAGAGAGAGAGAGAGAGAGTGTGTGTGTGTGTGTGTGTGTGTGTGTGGGTAAGAGGAGAGGATAGGACAAGGAAGAGGAAGAAAAGATCCCGCGCGGTCCGTGGCCCATTTGTTAGGGTACTGCTCCAGCATTCACCTGGTGTTGATGGGAGAAACCACAGAAAACTACCGATCAGAGCAACCGGCCGCTAGAATTCTCCTCCCGACAGCGACTGAATTCGACCTAGCTGAAAAGCTAGCGTCGAAAATCCTGGCGCCGTGGGGAGTGGGAACGTAGGACCTCCCGGTCAGAGACGCTGCAGTGACATCAGTCGATGCACTGAGCTACCGCTCCCGGTCTAGCCTGTATGAAGCGAGGCTAGTAAGAGTGGCAGCAAAGTCATCAACAATGCCGTCTGCGAGACAACTCATCAGGTGGTAGCTGGCTACAACACAAACTAGCGTAGGCTGCTTTGCCATCGAGCGGAAGCCGCGCCAGCCATGCCGTGCCGTGCCAGAGTGGGCGGGTGGCGCGTGGGTGCTAAGTACGCGTCCCGTGCTCGTGGGCTGCTAATAGAGCGCGACCGGCGGCCGGCGCCCCCACCCCCGCCCCTCCCTCGCCAACGCATTTCCCTCAACGCGGGAAGCTCACCTACTACATCCTCCCCCGAGGGCATGGCGCAATTCAAGGGAGGAGCTCGCTCCATTGCGATTCATTTTGCCTTCTCGCGTACTACTTGCGAAATATAGACAAAGGATGGTAACGCTGCGAGAAAAAACAGCGAAGTTTCAACGAAAATACTCCTGTTGCCTGGTAACGAAAAAATGGATCGGTCTTGTTCCTACATGTAGTAAATCACTTACCCTAACACTTCTTATAGTCAGAATCCGTTTTGTGAGATCTTGATATCGAAATCTCGAATGATGGCAAAACGTCAATCTGGCCATCGGTCGGTCCGTCCATCCGGCAGTCAGCCCTTCCGTGAGCTCTTCAGTCCTTCCGCCAGTCCGCCCGCCAGTCCGTCCAACAGTTCGTTCGTCATTTCGTCCGTCAGTTCATCCGTACGTCCGTCAGTCCGTCCGTCATCCGTCCGTCAGTTCGTCCGTCCGTCCGACTGCTGTACGTCCGGTTATCTGTCCGTCTGTCTATCCGTCCGTCCGCCCGCCCATTTGTCCATCCGTCCGTCCGCCTGTCCGTGGTCAACGATCATGAACTGTTCAGACGCTTTTCTCCACAACTGATATTCCGCTATCGATCTGAACGAAATCAAGGCCCTGCGAGTGTGAAACGTATAGTTTGATTTTGCGGAGTACTTTACACGAATCTTCAGCATTATTTTTAAATGGCTCCTAATTTTTGGATTACACTTTGTACTCCGATAACGTAAAGAACGCTTAAAAATAGTCTCGGAATAGTCATTTAGATTCAAATCTCTGATTTTTCGAAAATTAAAAAAAAAAAAATTTTGCGCCTTTCAACGATTAAAAAATTTAACAATTTTTTTCTGAATGAAATTCACTGTTCAAAGTCAGATCTGTCAATGAGGTTGTTGTGTATTAGCACAATTGAGTATGCTGGAATACTCATTTGTGTCGTAGAATTGGCATGGTATTATCCTGTGTCCAAGAGAGGAGGAACCAAAATAAGTCAAAGGATCACAGCACACGATAGTCAGTTCGCGTTTAATCATGGGATGCGACTCTCATCAATAAATCAGACGTCAATATAGTTGTTTATATTTTCAAAAATATGTAAGGAAAATAGAAAATAGGTAAAATAAAAGTTCTTGAAATTGTAAAAAAATTGCCCCATTCGAGAATTTTTAAATTTTCCAACAAAAAATCAGACTTTGAAATGGATTCGGAACAGCAACAGATTGATCGCATCCCGTTCCAAAGCACCATTACTCTTGAGCTCCAATGGCTGGGATTTCACGAGGAAGAGTAGGTTCCGAATATTCCATCCCTGACGCAGGGGAATATATTTCTCTGCGGGGTGCAGGAAGCGCGTGAAGACAGTGGTCTGTAAGAACGGGTTTCTCTGAAGTTACGCATGGGCTGTATGACTTATGAGCAAGCATGGTGATTACTTCTGCTTTGCAAATACGAATATTCATTCTTCCTTGATTCGAGTACGAAATTTCTGAGAATCACAGGGAAATTTGACAATTCACGGCAAACGCCCGGAGAACATGGAAGCTCAATATTACTTTCATTTGTTTTACAGGAAGACGAAACCAGGAACATTATTTTGCAAACTCGTATTTGAAATATTCCGTTTCGGCATGTAAATATATTTATCGGTCACATGCGTCTTTAACCCCTGTTAACATGCAACCCTGCATGTTTGTTAAGTGCACTTGTGCCTTGTATGTTAAGAAATTTAACATCCTTAGCAACGGGTTTTAACATCTTTAGCAACGTAAACAACCATCGATTCATTGCAAGTCAAATGGTTGCTAAGGAAAAAACATGGCGATGTCTAAACAAATCAGATTCAAACAATTCAGAAGTAATTCACATTGGTTTGTGGAATAATTATTGTTAATTGTAATATTATTAATAGTAGAATTAGAAAAATGTATATTAGGTAAATTAACCTCATTTTCCTCACATTCCACCTAACGAAACTACTCCGGTAATCGTATTTACTGACGATGTGAAGGTATCGCTACTGGAAGTCAACGCGCTAATTTCCTAACCGAACGTCATTTCTTTAGGTTCAGGAGAATTATTTGCATCCATAATTCTGGAACCACGGTATACGAATATTGTTTATATAGATATATCGCAAGCAACACCCCCACAATATCGTACTACGTACTAACGTGTCACAGCAACAGAATTAATGTGTTGAAAATAGATTTTATTACATGGGAGCTTTTTTTAAATACAAAATTCAAGTAGTATATTACTTAGTGTAGGGATCACAGAATTTTGAAAACTTGCACAATATTCACTTCTCCCCATAGCACGTCGTACACAGTTTTTAATTGTTTATTAACGTAAATAAATGAATAAAAAATAAAAGTTTACTATCGCAGTAATGTCGTAAATTTTCGCATAATACGTGAGATTTTATGGTTAGCGATAAAATGCTGAACATACCACGAAATGTTACAGTATTATTACTAAGGGACGGATTTCCATGTAATTACATGTTTTTACAGGAACTAGATACCTGCATTCAATAATATTTTTTAGAGTTTACAAGACATTCTGAATGCATTGAAACTATTTTTATTTTACATATGTTGGTAAAATTCCATATTTTTACATATTTGCCTACCACTACATGTTTCGTTTTATTTTAATATATTTATACATCGAAACAGAGTATTTCAGATACGCGTTTGCATTATATGTTACGGAATCATCGTTCTTAAAAATCAAATGTAATGCTGCTGGGCTAATATGACCACCATATCTTCACGATAATTGTAAAACTTACCCCCTCCCCCGCTTACTGTGTACTTTGAGTCAAGAATAAGAGAATTTCTGTGAACAAAAGTAATTTCAACCACGTGTTTGCTCATGTTTCTAACATCACATTTTTCAAAAACTAACAAATATTTTTTAGAGAAAATTGCCTTACCGCGTTGTTCGATTGGTGGTGGTGGGGGGTTAAACCCCTTTAACCCCCTCCCCCGCGATCCATCACTGGCTACACGGTACTACTATTCACAGGAACACCGCCTTCTCGTAAACATTGTAATATAGCTTATGTATGTATTTTATATTTCGAATAAAATTCTTATGTGTGGTGAAATCTAGTGTATAATTACTTCTGTAGAGGTATTACCTACTTTCAACCACTCCGAATGCTTGTTAAGAACTAATCGGCGACGTTCTATGCTCGGAAAATGCTCGTAGAGAACAATTTTTAACTCAATATGAATTTTGATTTTCCATATTTTATATTTTTTCTTACATATTTTGGAAAAAATAAGTACATATGTATGTACATAGTTTACATTTTTTATTACAATAAAATCCATTTCCTAGTTATTACTGTCTCGTCCAAATTAAAACTTCGGCTCCGCTACGCACTGCCTCGATTTTTAACTTTTGGCCTCGGCAGTAACAACACTCATAACATTTCTAGGTATGCTAATACCTATAAAATGTAAGAAATATATAGTATTAGGCAATATGTGTAAAAATATGTAATTACACCAAAACATGAAAAATGTGAAAAAGGGAGGGGTTATTTCATTAAGAATGTGATGGAAACTCTCAAAATATAACGAATGCAGGTATCCTTTACAAGAAAAAATATGTATTTACACGGAAATCCGTTCCTTAGTTAAAAGATGAGTTTCTTAAAAAATGCCAAACTGAAAATCCAAAGAACTCACACGATACTTCGTTCCGGGTGAGTTTTTATGATTTTCGGGCGCACTGACAACTTTGGACAGTGCGCTCGGAAACAGTGCAACCCGGCGACAGTGCCCCAACTGAAACGTGAGATCCGGCGTCGACCGACACGTCAGCTTGCGTAGTTTTCAACTCTAGGTATCTCCCTCAGTGAGACACCGCCGCAGCCGGAATAAGCTATGAACTCTCGACTGAACGATGAAGAAAAAATCGCGCGTCTGTCCATGGCCCACTTGCTACGGTATTATGCTCCGGGTATTCACCTGGTATTGATCGAATAAACGCGGAAAACTACCGATCACAGCAGCCGGCCGCTGGAATTTTCCCGCCAGCAGCTGCACTCGGCCTGTATGTGTAGTTGGTGTCAAAAATCCTGCCACCGTCGCAACTCAAATCCTAAGCTCTCCCGCTCAGAGGCTCTGCAGTAACATCATTTGATGCTCTGAGCCAACTCAGCCAGAAAGGTTCATTTTTGGTTACGCTAAATGCGTCGCCTGTTTTCCAGATAACTTGCTCCGTTAATATTTTACTCGAGACTTGTAAAGGAAGACACTCTGGGCATTATGTACGGGGAAGAGATCGCAAGAGGCGGTTCCCCTCGCGGCACTTCAAGTGCAGTCATTTTTAACTCGCTCGTTAAACTTCCCCTAGAAGAGTGGTTCACGGGGAAGGGACGAGCACAAACTGCTCGGCTACGGCTGTATATATTATGCAAATGGAAGAGACGCATTGTCTTTTGGCACTTGGCCGCTGTGCGTAGGCTCGTGTCACTGAACTGTTTCTCATTTTCTATTTCACCATTTTGTCTGAGAGTAGCGGTGTGGTAAATATGATCAGTGTCATAGCGAAGTTCTCGCAGGCCTCGGTGTCCGTAACTGCCATTGCCAACTGAAGAAATTACATTATTAGTTTAATTTAAACATATTTCCTTTTTCGAACGTATGAGTCTTTAAAAATCGATGAACAATAAGTATATCATTTTATGAGGTATTATTTGTCTGATTTAACTTTTCATTTGTCAATAAGTTATGCGAACTTAAAGCTGCAATAAGATCAATAGCGTTAGAAAACTTATTATTTACGACTTACGAGTTTACCGAAGTAAAATAATTATAATTGTCTTTCAAAATAAAAAATAATAACTAAGATATAGCCTTCATCAAGCTTTGTTTGTCCAGCTCTTTTAACTTTCACACCTTACTACGTACTTACATAGTAAAGATAAAGTATTGTAATGGTGCGGCGAAAATCAGCGATTTTTTAAAAAAATTTTTTTCTTTTTTTTTTTTTGACAGAAAAACGCTTATTGTGGAGTCTTGTGTCGAAAAATTGGAAAATCCTTATTCCTCGCTCTCTGTCTGTATGATAAAAAATTTTGAGCCAGGAATTTTTTTACACATTTTCTTATAGTTTTCTTGAAAAATCATGAATTTTTTATTAGTAAATAAAACTTCGTCTCAGAATGCTATAGAACAAGTCTTGTGAAGATTAACTTATTCTACATATTTTCTATTTAATTAATGAATTAGTTTTGCCTGGCATTTGTAAATTATATTCATTACTACACAAACATCAGGGTTTAGTCCAACAGAACACTTCTTATAAAGCACTTTTTAACTTTGAAGTTAATTGTGAACTTTCGGAAATCTAGTTTCCTCATCGAATTCTTTAATTAGAAGAACCACTCTCAGCCAAATTTTATCACAGATTTTCTTTCTCGAAACCTGTCAATAACTGCATGAATGGTGGAGATTTATCTCCTTACCATTTTAGGTAACGACAAATAAGAACTATACTTCAATTTATTTACAGTGTCCTTTGACTTTGTATACGGTGTCACCAAATCGGGAGCTTAAACGTCACTAGTGTAGGTGCCATCCAAGCTCCCGATCGATGTCACGGTAACAGTTGATTTACGTCAACAGACCCTATGTTTAAATTGAAGTATATGAGCCCTAATGACAAACTGAGAAAGGTGGCTCAGGGCATCAACAGATGTCACTGCAGTGCCTCTGAAAAGAAGGTACTAGACTCGAAACTGATGTCACTGCAGCGCCTCTGACCGGGAGGTCCGGGGTTCGAGTCCTGACGGCGGCAGGATTTTCGACACTAGCTTTCCAGCTAGGTCGAATTCAGTCGCTGTCTGGCGGAGAATTCTAGCGGCCGGCTGCTCTGATCGGTAGTTTTCCGTGGTTTCTCCGATCAACACCAGGCGAATGCCGGAGCAGTACCCTAACAAACGGGCCACGGACCGCGCGCGATCTGTCCTTCCTCTTCCTTGTCCTATCCTCTCCCCTTACACACACACACACTTACACTAACATGCACTACACTATCACATATTCCGGGAGACCGGTCGGGAGCTTAGAGCTTGTCCCGGCTGGGGCGGTACCCCGCTGGTGGGAGAGTCCTGGTTAGGAAAAACCCCACTAGCCGACGGTAGGTCGGCGCCGGATCTCGCCATCCAGCGGGGGAAGATCACCGCCATATCCCGCGAAGAAAGCATGCACTACACTAACGGGACTAATGACCAAAGCAGTTGACGCGCCCGGAAACACAAAAAAATCAATCAATCAATCAATCGAAACCCGACGGTGACAGGATTTTCGACACCAGGTAGATAGCTAGGTCGAATTCAGACGCTGTCTGGAGGAGAATTCTAGCGACCGGTTACTCTGATCGATAGTTTTCCATGATACCTCCGGCCAATACAAGGAGAATGCCGGAGCAAAGACAAACGACCCCGGACAGCGCGCGATCTTTCCTTTTTTTTGTTCTAATCCCTTACACACGCAGTGCACCACCTCACTTGCTAGGTCGGGAACTTAGAGTTTGTCCCGGCGGCGCTCTGCTGGTGGGAGGCACCTTGTTGGGGAAACCTCGCTATTCGACAGGAAGGTCGGAATCGGATCTCACCATCCAGCAGGGGAATATCATCGCCACCTCCCGAGGAAAAGTACATGTATTACACATGCGGGTCTATTGATCTTAGCAGTTGGGGCGCCCAGAATCATCTATCAACCCTACAGATAATCTTTCTTCATCACAGCTACCATCCGTTTACGGATTTTATTGATTATTTATTATCACAATAAGTTAAAGAAAGATACTGTGATAAGCCAAGAATCTTGGGATTAGTTTTTAATGATACAATTAGTATCCAGCGTAATAATATCAGCATTGTTTGCGCCTCGGAAGTCAAAGAATACTTGTTAGGACAACGGATCAACAAGGTTTAATATTCCATGCTGGGTGTCAACGTTATGCAAATGGACACGGCCCCGAACACATGATGTGCAGAGGGTGTGAAGAGGGCGTTGGATGGTCGTGATCTTTAGAAAGGGCGCATGGATTCACTCTCTCAAAGATTTTCGTCGCGAGCACACGTAAGCGATTGGTGAGGTGTGATCGAATTTTTAACATAGACTGTGTAATAGGTAAATGATAGTGAACCGGGAAGTTATGCTTAATTTGAGGTCTGAGAGATTGGTCTTGTAAATTGTGATATTAAATTGTTATTGAGAGTTTTAATTAATATAATGGTTGCAAGTTGGAATTAAGTACACTCCATGTTTTGAGAAGATATATAGCCCTGGCGCTCTCTCTGGCTTCTAGTACCCTCCCAAGTACAGCACCACGCTCTTGACTCTCGTCTCTATTTCTGCGTTTACTCTTTGGCCCTACGCTTCAACATGCGTTAATATGGGGCCTTCTGTGACGTAGCCAATAGGTGGGAGGAGTCTTGCGAGAGTTACGAAGCATCCCGAGGAGAATTCAAATTTTCTGTCTTCGTCTGACACTAGCTGCAACTTAATTTTATGAATATTGAAACTATACAAGTTCAGTCAATTATTGACAGAATTGAATGTATTATTTATTATGTTTGGAGATTTTGTTTTCATTTATTACTAGGTTTATTGATTCAAAATGTACACTTGATGAATTCTTTGAGCAAAGTTGCCCGTTCAGGAAAGAAGTTCCTTTCTGTCTCTAATTGTGGATGCATATTTCTGCCTGCAGTTACAGTCCGAGAGCGCTCATGGGAATACGACCTGTGTGTGTGGAAGTATCTTTCTTTATTACAAAATATACTAGGGTAGTGCAATTTTCGAAATAAAATAACTTTATTTGTGTAAAACGTGTCGAAACATTAGTGCTTGTTGCAATGCGCTGGAGTCGATCACTGTATTTTCGAAACAAAGTTCTTTTTTGTTTTGTATGAATTATATTACCATCAATGCAGAACTAATACAAAAACTTAAGCACCCATGGAAGATCAAAGCCAGAACCACGCACGCTGAAGGCGTGTATACCTGACACAGACACTACGCATAAAATTATGTAAGTAATGGTTTTAATATATACTTTTATTTAACTTAGTTTTAATCAATTTTATTGTTTACTGATACGATATAGCTTGTTATTGCCTTCGTTATGGAGCTCGATATACACTGCATAACTTACCTGGATCGAAAGGATCGTGGTTACGAGCTAGGGAAATGTGAAAATAGTTAAAATGATGCTAATTTTCTCTTATGGAGGGAATTATGGGAGGGAAATACGAAAAGACCATCCAATTCAAGTTAACATCTAGTTAATTAGTAAAAAAGTAAATCTGAATCAATAAAATTAGGTAAAAAATAAAATTATATACAACGGGCGTTAACTGATTCAAATGATCTCGGGCGACAAAAAACCCTAGGGCAATTTGTCGCCGCTTGATCATTAGCACCCTTACAACACCCTTGGTGCATAAGTAACTACACTTGAATTGGTTACATTTTATTATATATTAGTATTTTGAATTTTGAAAATTACATTTCCGTCATTCGATGGAGTGCAACTTCCAGTCTGTTGGGACACCAGTCGCCACTGTTACTGATGTTAGAAGGGTTAGAAATACAAACAATAATACTACGAAATCACAAGAAAGGCATGTGTACAAAAATTTAATATGGATCTAATACAAGCACTCTGGGGTTTCTCTATGTGACTGCTTTTTTACGCAGTTCTCACTCGAAGGGAATATTACACTGAACAGAATTATTGGTTAAGTTTTAAACCGTTTTTTAGTATATTATACCTCACAAAACGTCGATAATTTTACCTACCGAGTTTTTTCCTGAGATTGTAGGCCTACATTCAGTACACTACCATATTATTGAAAAATCTGTCGGGAGCTTTGAGATTGTTCCAGCAGGGGCGGTGCCTCGCTAGGGTAGATATTACCCGCGCACGTTTTCTTGAGCCCTCGCTTCGTTACTTGCGAGCGGAGTGGGGGAGTTTGGTTATTTTGACAAAAGGAATTTTATATATTAGTTCGTTTTCTCATTCAAAATAGTTTCTATTACATGGGTAGCGAACATTTCTGGTTGTCATATTTTGTCCACAACGCTCGTTGCTATCATTTATTCTTAATTCAACTCATATTGGCACAGGAATGGGTGAAGGTATTCCGAGGCTCAAGAAAATGCCTGTGTGTATACCACCTCGAGTGAGGTGGGGGAATACACGTCAAAAGCCGAAGTATAGGTCGGCGCCGGCTCTCACGTTCGAGGAATGCCGTCCAGAATATAACATATAGGGGGACGAGTGATCCAAGTTCTTGACGCGCCCGGAAACATATTCACTCTCTCCAATAGTGTCACATATTGATCACATCAAATGCCAAAGGAATATTCTCATTACCCGTCCAGAATGTCAAGAACAGATTCCGAATTCCGCATCCCCGAGTCCGAGGTGTTTACTTCTCGATTGAGTACAGGAACTACGATAAGACTATGACCTTCAGGTACGTTTCTCAGATTTAGATGGAATTACACGTGAGTTCTGTGAAACGAAGAAGCACGTGGTTACTTCTTCGCAATTATCCGTTCATCCTTGCGAGTACTCAATTTCCGAGAAGTAAGAAAATGCATGAAATACGTACTAATGTAAAATATACAATTACACCAAACAAAAGATAAAATAAAAATTGTTTTAATACATTCAAAATATGCGAACTCTTTAAAAATTTATTGAATGCAAGTATTTTCCTATAAAAATATGTATTTACAAGAAAAAGTTGTTTCCTACTTATTAGCAACCGGAAATATTAAATATATTTATTTGCCTAAAAAATCATGTCCAGAATCGTTCATTTGATTTCAGGTTTCTAGGGTCTATGACGATGTTGTATTATGATTCAAAACAAACTCCGCTTTTTAAACTCGCATTTTCGTAATTTTTGTTCCATAACATTTCAACATTTCATCAGATCCAGAAAAAAAAAAATCTTTTGAGGAAAGCTATGAAACTAGTATATTTGAACATGCTCTATGTGCGTTCTAATTGTTCCTCGCTATCAATTTAATACTTTGATAAATAGCTAAGAAGTTTATGTAAGCGCTTTCTGTGCTTGTTTTTATGGACTCGTTCGGGGACCTAATAACGAATTTACGTCAAGAACTGTAACATTCGGGACGAGTACAGTTAAAAATACTCCTTCAATAAATTGTTTCCAACGAAACATTTTAATTTAACAATTATGAAGTCAACATGAAATTGCAAGAAGTGGTTATTTCTTTTCAACTTACAGTCAGGAAACAGCCAGCATTGCATATCTTGAGTGGATGCACCGATCACCCAGCACACATCTTTGTAATCATATTCTAGAACGCAACTAAACAAACTAGTCCTTTCGAGTATAACTCTACTAAGCGAACGAAATGAATCGTTCTTTTAAACCGCACTTTCAGACCGTCCTGTTACATCGAAACACTTGAACACAACCGCGCGCCGCCGGTCGCACGTGCAGACTGGCTCCTCGAGCAGTCTGCGCTCGTGGGCGCCCCGTCGCGAGCGCTGCTGCAAACTCATTCGCGTCAGCAGTGCCGGAGCTAGACATTAGAATTTTGGGCCCAGGGCAATGCTGAAATATAGCCGCCCCCCCCCCCGGCAATTTTTTTAGTTGTATCAAGAAACTTTGCGAGTTAATTTATTTCAACAAATAATAATAAAAAAAAAAAAAAAATTAAAAAAACGTTCAAGCTAGAAAAAGTTTTGAGAAACTATTTTAAATAATATTTTCAAGTAAACATATTTAGTGATGAAATAATACAATTTCCATGGCGAACTTAAAACACACAAAACATTTTGTGTTTAGTGTTTAGTAAAATCACTAGTTGTTACATAATGAAATAATAAGTATGAATTTTGGTAAAACCTATTTTAGTTTTAGCATCATTTGATTTATTTTAAACAGTCCTACCTTATATATAATGAACTATTAAAGGTAAAAAATTAATAGAATTTTTTATGAAATATCAGACTAATGTACTGTGACATAAAATTAATATAAAAATAATATCCCATCATCAGGCCACTTGACTTGCAGGGCCCTGGGCATTGCCTGGTCTGCCCCTGCTTAGTGCCAGCATTGGCTACCAGTTTTTAATATAGGGCTCACAAAAATGCATTAAGAAATTCCTTCATGAATACTAGAGTTGCCACCTGACTAATGTTTTTCACCAGGGGACTTCATGTTATACCTCAAGCAGAGAGGGAGGAGGTGAAAAAGTGTTTGTATCAAATGGAGGTTTTGAAAAATTGTTCATATACTAATATTTCTTTATCAGTAAGTAACAACAATAAATTCTCTCAAATAAATTTCTATCTAACAATCAATCAGTTTCTTTTATAAAAAAACTAACAATCCCATTTGAAATTTAAATAAATGTAGTCACAGTGGTCTTTAATGCCTTTAAAAATTTATTCCATTTGAAGATGAATGGAAATCCCTCTTTTTCTATAATTAGGAAGGTATATGTTACAGATGTATACAAATTTGTGTTTGATTTGAATCAAAATAGTTTTTGGAAACACCAGTAGTAACTGTAATGAAAATGTATCCTTTTGTTTCTTTTTCATTTTTGTTAAGTTGGAAGAAAGTGATATAATACCATCAGTGTTTTCAGTGAATTAGATGTTAATTTTTCTTAAATGATGTTATCTCTGAAATAGTGAAATACCCGTGATAAGAGTATACCTGGAGCCTGGAGATTATACTTAAAACCCAAGTCTCTAGGTCAAACCCAAAGAGGAGGCAACTCTCTTCATGTGTGTCCCATGCACTGCGAACAGATTTCCATGTGCGTAATATGTAAATATGAAAATGACAAACCCTTTACTGAGCATAGCAATCGAGTTGTCGTATACAGCCAAATGATGTCAATCATCAGAGGTAACATGAAACATTCAAATGAGACCCATACAATTATACAAATTAATGAAGTCGGTTTTTAATCAGGCCAGATTCAATTCCACAGTCAATGGGCATGTTTAAAAAAGAATCTGTTACATTTATACTGCAACAATATTGGTCGATTTCGCTTAGGACTTGTGCAACAGATACACTAATTGACAGTATGAAATTTTCCAGATTAATCAACTACCATCTCAAACCTACCAGATTTCCTTACGGAGCAAGTAATTTGCAGAACCTTCTTTACATATACTCTTTTCCATGTATTACAGGATAACAAGCCAGCATAACCATGAAATATATAAGTAAATTACGTTCATTTCAAATTATTTTATATAGCAATAAAATTAGTAAATACTTAACATATCCAAATCTGTGATAAATATACATCACCATACAATGCTTATATTTTGTAAATAATACTTTTACCTCTCATACCTGCTATCTTGCATAATATATATTTTTTGGAATACAATACACTGGAGTCAATTACTTAAATTTCTGAATTCATTTGAGTATTCTCATTTTGTGACATCATTCTATTAACTTTTCAGAACTATTCAGTTCCCAATACAACTAACAAGCTCTCTCAAATTTACACTGTACATAATATAACAAACTAGTAACCTCCGGTGAAAACTGTCTGGAGCTCTTTTTGTACTTTGCAATGTAATTTTCACAACAACAAACACATCAACAAAGGGAAGGACATGTACAGCTCTTAAAGAAGTCTTGCGCCACGAATGACAGCAGTCACTACCAGTCATGAATTCTGATGTCCTGACAAGAGAGAGGCACAAACTCTCTAGACACCATTTGACTTGGCACAAAAGCAAATATATGTATATAACAATATAGACACTGGGTATCTGATCTAGTATTGTCTTCATGAATGGTAGAAGGAAATTTCTAAAGTTTGCAACTACTGACAGTTTTAAGGCAGCAAAATGAGATTATCTAGTATTCAACTTACATACACACAGACTATACAAACAATGTACATATGGAAAAATACATAATAAAAAAATTTCTTCCACCAACCTATGTACACAAAGCACAATTACCTAAAATATTTGATTATAAGAAGCATTTGTCACAAGTGGATGGATTTTTACAAAAAACAGGACAAAATATAAGGCAAATGTAAGAATTGAAAGAAAATAATATACAATGGATCTGCAGCACATGAACGATACTGAGCAGTGTGACAAGGCAAGTGATTCTTATAATCAAATAGATTTGGTAACAACATATGGCAACAAGACACAACAAGAAGCGCACTCACTACAAGAAGTGCACTTTAATTACCACCAAGGGTGATAATTTGTTGCAGTTCAGAACAAGTGACTGCCTGGCAGCCACCAGCCCCGGAGAGGTGACTGTTAGGGCAGCGATGAGTCGCTAGTTACTGACGCAGTAGTAGATGGCAATACATGAACCTGCTGTGCTTTGCTGCAGTTGTACACTTGACCAGGGCTAAATGGCTCAAGACGTGGATGCGATGTAAGCGAATGAGAATCAATTTTACGGTCTGAAAACAAAAAAAAATATAATACATAACATATTTAGCGTTAACTTGTAGATACAGGGAAGTACAGTAATACTGCATATTATCAATACACAAAAAACAAGAGAAAAACGGAATTGGATAAAAATAAATTTAATTCAACAGTCAATTTACAAATTTATTATATTTTCTGAGTAAAAACAAAATGAATTACAGCAAAATAAGAGCTACAAAATGTATCTTAAGTTCACTTGGGAACTTAAAAAGTTTTTAATTCCCAAAATTTGTTAATTGTAGTAAACAATTGGGCAAAGTGCACAAGAAAGCGAACTGATATGGAAATAAAAATGTTCTACACAATCATTCATTTCTCACCTTTGCCTGAAGGCTTCTGATCAGCAGGAATGTACTTGGATAAGCGAACAAGAGGCAGCGGCAGAAAACCTCCGATAAGAGGCATGACATCAAGAGTAACGTGCTGTCGTTCAACACTATCCAGCGAGATGACGGCTATACAAAAAATCGTACTGTTTAACATACATAAAAATCATAAAACATACATAACATAATAATCATAATGTTGGACATACAAACATGTATAACATTAAATATTTATTATTAAAAATCATATAAAAATGTAGGAACATGACAATCCTTCGAGATATAAACTAGTAAATATTTACATATTAAAAAGATTCTAAATGATGAGAATTGATATATGACAATTTAATTTAAGATTAGTGAATATCAACAGAAACTTTAGGAAAGTTGTCCATCTTATTTGGTTGTACTTTTCAGTTACATATATAAACATTAACAGATATTAAACCACATTATATAGCAACATATGATTCTTTGGTTTAATTTAATTCATACATCATTTTCTTTCACAGCTTAACGAATGGAATTCAGACAAATTTTTATTTTTTCTACCAATGGAGTCTCAGCTCACAAAACTGGTGGATATGAACCAAGTGAAGACTTAATTCAATGAACGTATCAAAAATGTGAAGACTTAATTAAATGAAAGTATCATTCATACGTTGCAAAGAATGGTGGATAGATAAGCAACAATACTCTTTTGGAACAAACTCTAAAAGAAAAGTTATATTAAAATATTGCAGATTTTCAAGAGGAAGTTTAGCCCACATGTGCAATTTAAGACTAAGGAAGAATTTTGAAAGTCTTTTCTTCTATATTTTCATACTAATAAAAACCTACTGAATCAAGAATTTTAACAATACTTGAAACAGTATTGAAGTGAAAAGAAAATGAAAAGCTCCCTCTCATTAAAATATAATAATCTGAATCCATCCTAATTCAATATAATTCACAGTATTTAATTTTACTAGCTTCAATTGTGCATTGGTTAACAGGTCAGTTTGCTACAATAATTAGCAAGTTTGTATCTCACTGAAGCCATTCACTTCCAAGTGTAAAAAAAATTCTTTGAAAGAGAAGTAAATGTAGTTGACCCATGCTATAGATTTGTCCCCACCTAAATCTTTAATAAAGTCTAGGAATATTTATTGTAGTAATATCTGGTTGTAGATGGAATATCTATTTACAAATGGATGACATTTAGGGGCAACAAGCTTGAGCCTGACTCGTGAGGTCACTAGTAGTTCACATCTTAAAACTTTTAACTTCTAACTATTGTTTAGTACCAAACGAAAAATTTTTGAAATGTTCATTTCATGATTTAATCCACTTATAAAAATGGCATGTGAGATAATTAAAGTATATTTGTTCTCACTAAAACATGATGCTTGTTACTATTTGAAACCTCTCATTTTTAATTTTAAAAGGATATTAATTATGACTTACCAGCAGTCTTTCCACAAACAGCCCACATTGTTTGATCTGTAAGAACTTCATACATAAGAGAAGAATGAGGAGATGTGTTCACTCTTTGAACATGTAACTGCAAATGGCACATGGTGCCTGCACGACAGAACTCGCTACCTTTTGCAGGTTCTACTCGAGAGCGAACCACAAACAGTGTCTGAAACCGTGCAAAGCAAGATATATAAAATAAATATCGTATTCAAATCTTTAAATAAATTCTTTCTGAACACCACAAAATTCAGAATGTTATGTATACCAAGTTCATATTTATTCTACCTACCTTATAATCAACTATTTCAAATGAACACTTATACAATAAGGTTTTTTGTTCAGTCTCCAAAGTTTCTGAATTCAAAATTGCAGCATACTCCATAGAGAATTCAGTCTTTATAGGGGGTGGACTGGGCACCATCTCTTCTAAAGGTCCAGTGATAGGTAACTGGAGTTCCCACATAAAAGAAACATTTAATCCATTTCCTATCACCTACAAAAGGCAGAACCAATAATAAGTCTCCAAAATAAACTTTATACAAATACGGTACTTATAAATAATATGCCTAGTCACTAATGCATGATACAATACAAAACAGATTCTCATAGTGAATGAAATAGTAATTTCAAACAATTCATTCCATTTCCCGTATAGTATTATTGTTCCTCTACTTCATAACTAAAGATAATATGAGTTGGTTGAATAAAAAATTTATTCCAGGTTGCAACCAGCTTCCTAAGAAGCAGATCTAGGGATTGCCAATTCCTCTACAATACTTTACACAAAATGTGGGCTGATCCAAATAAAGCAATGACTTGCATTTCCCAGTCTTCTGAATGTTCTTACACAAATTTTACAGAACAAATCCCAGAGTTCCAATAACTATCGGAACAACCTGTACTTTTAAGCCCCACATTCGGCTGTTCTCGAATTTCAAACTCTTGTATTTAAGACATTGATCATGACATTTCGATCGCACCTCTTTGATTGCATGGCACAGCCATATCTACAGGTACACATTTTTTCTCCAAATACTGGATAAGAATATCTGGTTTGTTTGCCGTTATTGTGCATTCAGTTTGAATTTATTCATCGTTCAATATTGTTCATAGTCCAACAGATATCACTGGTTTTGGTGAGTGTTCGTACCACTTAGAATATGTATTTGGAACTTCTAGAGTGATACAGATCTGTCAGTGGAGGTAACTACACACCCTATCATATCACTAGAATTCTCCTCCAGACAGCAGTTGAACTCGACCTAGCTTCTAGCTAGTGCTTGGCCCAAACAACTCATGGCAAGAGATTGCACTGTTTAAACAGAGGAAAAGAAGGTGAACATTCTCCTCCTAAAATCAAAACTCAGAATGGAACGAAATTTTAGAATGAGAAGGTGCACTGATGTTGTCTGATGATACAGGCACTTATGATACAATGCTTTTCGTACTTGCTACAAGTGCATCGAGAAAGGACACAAGACCCTCATATACTCCACAGAGAAGCCTAAATGTGTTTTATACATGGCAATGGACTTGAGTGCGAAAGAAATTTATTTATTTATTTATTTATTTTACGTCAAAAAAAACAGTTAAAAACTGCGTATGACGTGCTATGGGGAAAAGTGAATTGTGTGCACATTTTCAAAATTCTGTGATCCCTACACTAAGTCATATACTACTTAAATTTTGAATTTTGAAAAGGGAGAAAAAAAAACAAAAAAAAACTCCCATGTAATAAAATCTATTTTCAAGGATAAATAAGCAATAAATTTTGAATTTTGAAAGGGAGAAAAAACAAACAAAAAAACTCCCATGTAATAAAATCTATTTTCAAGGATAAATAAGCAATTACTTTTGGCACGACAACAGTTATGCAGCAGAAACGATTTCACTTGGGATTTAAACTTTTCTATCGAATTTAATCGTTTAATGTCATCTGGCAAAGTGTTGTAAAATAATGTACATGTATTGAATGTGAATTTTTTGTAATGAGCTGTTGATACTGTCACCTGATGAATATGATTTCTAGGTCGAGTGTTATAGTAATAGACTTCGGCATTTTCTGAAAATATATTCCCGCCCTTAAGCAAGTCATTTTTTACAAAAACCACTGATTCGTAAATAAAAAGACACGGTAATGGTAGAATTCCTAGATTAATGAAGAGAGGCTTACATGAATCAAGTGGGTGGGATTTGGTTATTATTCGTACAATTCGTTTTTGTAATCTAAAAGTCTGGGAGCTATAAGATGTATTTCCCCAGAATATTATGCCATATCTCAGGCGGGAATGAACATTCGCGAAGTATACACAACGAGCAGTATGAAGGCTGACTGAAACTGGAGCACATTCCTGGTTCCAGAACGAGCCAAGTCTATACAGACGGGCTTTGAAGGCTCATCAAAGAAAAGATGGCCAAAAGGTGCTCTGTACTAAGAAGGCGAAGGAAAACCCACATATAAAGCTAAGAACGGGGAGAAAACTAAGCAGTCATAGAAGAAAAGTCCTGAGGGCAAAAGACAAGACGCCATTCCAAAGTAATCCAAAAGTGGTTCCCGAATGAATTTCCAACTAAGTAAGTGAAAGTCTCTCACTAATCAGGAGTGTAGACACTATACACCTTATTATCATTATTGTTAATATTATACTTCTTTATTATTCCTTTACTTCACAAGAAATGTTGGAGCCTTCCTGCTCAAGATGAATTTATATTGTACTGTACAAATATTTGGAGCTACAGTGAAGAACTTCCTCCTTCTGTGTTCAGAACAACCAATTAAATACTGATGGTTATAGTGATGTTTTCATCTCCTTGACCCTTCTTTCTACCTCACTCAAAACAAAAACATTCTGACAATGCTCACTACACCCAGTAATGCAGCATTCTGCATAAGTCCAGGGTGTTTTTCTCGTAACTGCAGACTTTTTCCAGCCTTCTGTCAGTCCTTTGTGACTACATCATTTGCTGATACTATCACATGTACTCTCTCCACTCTCTACAACCTGTACATTTTTGTCAACTCAACAGCTAGTGGCTGGTATTTTTATTTTTCCTCAGCAACAGTGGTCCTTAGGTTGTCTTCTGTAGAAACTGCAATATCAACAATTATTGTTGTTCTCACCATTTTAACAAATAAACTTAGTCTATCAGTTACAATTGTACTGTCCCACAGTATTTGTGCCAGGTGATTTCTGATTACTTGCTCTGTCATACACTCATAATCCGGTTGCTCTTGTTCTGCAGGTTGATAGTGTATCTTTGCAAGTACTTGAATTACTTTGCCTATGATATTGTTATGCTGCAAATATTCAGTTTGTGCCAAACATGGACATTCATCGCATATATGTTGGATTGATTCATCATCCTTTAACAAATCAGCATTTGCAAACAATCTTTTGGTCTTGCATAATCAGTTGCAATCAATCTTTTGGGTAACACAACTTTTGGGGACTCACAACTCATCTATTACAAGCCTATCCAAAATGATGCTGATAAAGCTGCCACAGTGACAATGCCGCTGAGCAAACTCATGACTAGACATCGGATGTTCAGGCACTAAAAAATTGTCTTTTAGGCGCCTAAAATGGCACTGAAAATGTCAAGGATAAGGAGGAAAAAGGCACTTTCATAAGTTATGTACACAATAAAATGGAAAAATTGTAATTTTTGTCTATATTATTTTGTAAACTTAAATGCACAAAACCCGTTCGTACATTTTAATGTGAAACTAGATTTACATATTTACAACTCTTCTACATTTTATTCTTAATAGTTTTCATTAAACAGTAATATTTGCATATTACCAGTAACTTTTCAAGGATCGCAATTTCAAATTTGCGATGACTGGGAGACAAAATCAGTTTGAATGTGGAGAAGGATATCTGAACGATGTGACTGGCATATATTTTCACAGCCCAACACTAGCAACACCTTCTGAGAATTTATATTTATTTCCACTTAAAATTTCGGTGCCCTTGGTGTAAAGTCAATCGACCATGATCTCAGATCATGGCTCGTATTTATGAAATAGGGAAATGGAGAAAAATCAGTTGGTATACTTTCAGAAATTTTCTTGTAATTTGAAAAAAGAAGAGGTGAATTGAAGGTTTCGTAATGAATGGTCACGTTGGACCATCGCCGATTTTCCGATATCTTGGCATTGTATATCAATATAATAAATAAAAGGCAAAAAAGTTCTAAAAAAGGTATTTATGCAAAAAATAGGCATTTATGCTAAAATAAGCATTATAAAACTTCGTCATATGTCATCATTTGTCAGGATTCGTGCACATATATTATCAGCCTTTAAATAAGTTCTCTAGAAAAAAATAGGCATTTCCCTAAACATCTGAAGTCTACTGATGACTAACACAAACGGTCCCAGAGCTAGTACGTGTTAATTACTAATGTCAGTCACCTGTTCATGTTGTATGGCGGTAAAATTTGGGCTGACTCCCTCAAGGTAGACAAATATTGGAAGGAACACAGTGATCAGTGCTTATTGCACTGCCTCAGTTAATGCAGTCAGTCAGCAGACACACCAATAACAGACGAAGCCCCAAAAGGAAGATAGACAATGTGGCTCATACTTGACATTGCAGCATGAACTGAGAAAGCACAGTGAGGTCAATGTCTATATGACACAGTTTCTGACTGGGCTTGGCTATTTTGCCCATTACGTACATGGAATGGCTACGATTGAAGATTCACAAAGATGTTACAACACTCAGGCATGTGGCAAGCTGTCATTACATGGAAACCAGGCTGCGCAAGACAAAGCCAGTCCTTGAACACCAACAGGGCTGGATAGTAGTAAACAAATGGAAGAGGGTCTGTGCATAAGCCACGTACGATCATGAAATCAAAAAATGGAGCCAATGGTAGGTGCAAAAACTGATGCCACCCCAAAGTAATGCCCCAACGCAGTTCAAGGGTAAACACTGTTAAGAGAAACGGCTTTGTGATTTAGTGGGTGGGAGCCAATACCTTTCCTATCATTATTTCAAGCATTTGTTCTTTCCCCAGAAAAGGAGTTGTCTGACATATCCAAACAGAAATATCAACAATATTTCTTTGGTCACAGGGAAAAAGTTCTTAAGTAGGTAGGTTAAGTTAACAACTTAAGAACTTTTAAGCTTTTAACTACATAATTAATTTTTTATTCCCATCCTGCCAGACTAAGTTTGGATACTACAATATTACTGAAGACCTTGGAGTTTGGATACTAAAATATTATGTACAGCTGACATTAAACTTTATTGAACAGCATTTTATTTATTTTGAGGAAATTCCTGTTTTAAATGTGACCTTCAGAATATACAAGATGCCTTTCTGTCTAAAAATCAGAAAGAATAATAATTTATTTTTTGACAAAAAAATTATTTTAACAATTTTGAAAAAGGGTGTCACGTTTTGTGTACATGCAACCTATTATTTGAAAAACTTCACTTTAAGTAATCACAGGAAATTAACAAAGACAAAAAAGAATGTTTTACCAGATTTTGTCCGGCTGAAGGATTCATTGAAACAAGCTGAATATTTTGAGATGATATAGGTACAAGCTGTGGCTTCTTCAGTTGAAGCATTTGTATATTGAGTCCAGAAACCATCACTTGAGCAAACTTGCGTGTATTAGCAGTGTGGAGCCTGAATGTAGTCATAAAAGGAGGTTGAAAATGAAGTGTAATTGTTTTCTCTTCAGAAGCCCACGGACATGACAACATAACCTACAAAAAATTTAAAAAAAGAGTTAATGTGACAGAAATAATTTGAAATGCATATACAAATATTTACAAAAAAACAAACGAACACAAATCGATTTGTTATTTGTTCACCACAACCAGAAGACCTTTATATAAAGAAACCAAATACTGATTTAAGAAAGGTGAACTCAAATCTTCTTAAAAAAACTCAACTATTCTAATCATATATCATTTATACAATCATGTCCCACAAATTCAATTTAAATATAAAATTAAAATACTATCCACAAACTAATAGTAGAACAAACAAGAATATTTTGAAGTGATTATCAGTTCCTTTAATAGTCAAGCTGGACAAGTAACACAAAATTTCATTGGTGAAAAATTATTCCCAATAGCCTAAGGGAATCTTGAATATTTACTTCCTTGTTTATATACTCCACATAGAGGTCGTATTGTAATGCCACAGGAAATAGTACCTATACCGAAGTAGAAAAATACTACGTAATAGTATTTTACTACTTTCTCCTGCAAGTGGCTTAGTAAAAATCCACATTTTGGAGAACCTTCATACTGAAAATGCATGTTTCAACAATATTAGTGCCTAAATCACACACTGGATTTTTTACCACAATGGATAGCCTTCAATCGATCTATGGTGCATGCCCTCAAATTAGGAATGCACAAATTCAAGGGTACTTTACTTTTGTTCTTAAGATGCACCTTACATTTTCAAAATTTTCTCAAAAATGGATTGAATTTTTAAAATTAAATTCTTGGCTAGAGTATAGTAAGGTACACTTTTAAAAATTGATGCAAGTCCGTTTTTTAGTAATTCCTCTGAATTTTCAAACAATGCAGAAATTAGACATTTTTTAAACCTCTTCCTTACTACACCAATGAAGATAGACTTTTTTTTGTTAATGAAATCTGTTCTTCAAAATTACATCTTTCAGTAATGTCAAGTAGAATGTTTTCAAAAAATAAGTATATTTTTGTAAGAATTTTTAGTGAAATCATGACAAATAAAATAATATATAAAAATGATTTTCTCGAAATTGGTAGCAACTTTTTTCTTTACATTGAATAGAATAAATATGTGTACATACAAATACATATAAATTATTTCATAAAGCCACAACTGCTTTCTGATATAATCCCCTAAAAACACAATTTCAACTGGTGGTGCTACAGAATGGCCCAGAGTTTCTTTAACCAGTTAGTTTTCCATTCTCTTTGGACTGGGCTAATTTTTCGGTGTTGCCCCACCCTCTTCCCAGCTGCCATCTATTGCCATCTAAAGGCCATTTTTCACATTTCTCAATTTTTCAGTCCTCTAATGGTAGGACTGAAATACGACTTTAAGATTATTATAGAAAATAAAACATAATTCCACATGCAAATTTTCATTGAAAAATTTGGAGCCGTTTCTAAGAAAAATGTTATTAAGCATTTCTGAAAATGTGCAATTTTGAGCTCACTTTCACAGAAAATTTTTGAGGTTTGAGAAGCATATTTGGAAATGAATTGAAGCACTTCTACCAACAAACGCAAAGAGGTATAAACAATGTCGGTAATATAAGTATTAACAACGTGAGAGAAATTCCAGAAAAATTACATTTTTTATAATTTTTGAAACAACAAATACATCATTAGTGGCATTTATAGTCATGACATTCAGAGCAGTTAGCTCTATCTGTATAAAAAGTTTTTAAAAAATATTTGGTGTCTTTTTGAGAAAACAGTATTTGAGCATTTCTGAAAATGTATTCTGATATGAGTTTTTGATAAGCTTTGTAAGATATTATTTCAAAATTGTGCGAACACTACTAAAATTTTTAAAACAATGTTCATGACATTAATTAATGAACTAATTGTGGAGAACAAATTTCATTTGAAGAAAAAAATTCAGAATTTCAGAAAAAAATTTGTAATTTTTCAAGTTAAAAGTGAAAATTGGACCTATGTCATTATTATACATGTACTTCACTCTATTCTTACATGAAATTCAAAGAAAAAATTTGAAGACATTTTTGAGAAAACTTTGGAAATGATCCAGATGCTTCCTGTAAATTAGCCCTAAAATTTAAAGAATATTTTCAAAATCACAGAGCTTCAAGTTCTGTCAGATCGACCAGGTGATATTAATTTCAGGAAAAATCCTAGAAATAGTTTATGCACTAGTTTTGTTCACAGATGGATGGACAGGCAACTATTTTAAAAAGAAACACTTTTTCTTCATCACAGGGTCCCAAAATTTCCTTTGAAATCTCAAAATCGGTTTTCCACAGCATTACATAACTTTCTCTACACTCTGCATTACTCCGTATATACGTATGTCTAGGAGAAAGTAAAAATTAGAAATGGGTACTAAATACAGCATATTTACCTTATGTTCTATCACAGTGGAATCCTTTTGTGGAGGTTGATCGGCAAGCACCCTAAGTTGCACAGACAAAGTCTTGAAAGGCTGGGTTTCAGGAAGATACACGATAAGTTCACGAGCCAAATGTTCTGATGAAGACTTCAGCTGCATTTGCAGGCCCCTTGATGTTCGCAATTTCAAACATGTGTCCTCCTGAATCACAGAGCTGCCCGAATGAACCGTAAGCACCATATCCTGTTCTAGACCAGCCAAGAGATCACTTTCTCCTTTGTTCAACGTTACAGACGTAGGTTCATGAGTCACCGTGAAACACACTGATGGAGAGAGCACTGGAGACAGCAGTTCGAGGCTGCAGGTCAGCAAGAGAGAGAGCTGTCCGAGTCGATAGAGGCCTTTCTCAGCTGCCTGGAAACAGAGGTTCCTCCAAACTGTGAATCTCGTGGCCAGATTACAAACTAATCTACAAAAGAATACACTTGTTCCACAGTGACTTTTCATTTTGCAGTCATCACAGACATGAACAGCAATGTCTTGCATAAAAAAAAGAATTGTTATTACTGATGATGATCAAAAAGGAACAATAATTTTAAAAAAGTTCTATATTAGGCAAGTCTTCTCATTTCCTTCAGAGTGAAATTATTTAATTCACAATTATTATAGTTTTATTACATTTTCATTACCGAAAACTATGATTCTGCACCCAAGGAGGCTGGGAAAAATGTTACCATTCCATTGTTACTAGGATCAGAAAGGGGAAGTGTGTGAAATGTTCCAACTACCTTTAATACCAGGTGGAATTCGCTGCTCAAGACACAATACATACTTGCACATCACAATCTCTGCTCTTAGGAATTAAAATCCAGCTACTCAACCCAACATAAATGTGATAAATATACAAATCAATCAAATCCTTCTGCTAAAAGATCACTAATTCATAATAAATCACTTGAAAGTTAATTCCAAAATCTTCATCATTTTATTTGTTTCATCTTTCTTTTCAATATATTCATTTAGTAATAATTTCTGACAGTGGCAAATCACTTTTACGCCAATTATTCAGATATAAAACAAATGCCAGAAGCCATGAAATACAGTTGACTCCAGTTATAGTGAACTTCTGGGGACTAATAGTGTTGGTTCACTATATCCGATGGTGTCAAAATTAAATAGAATTTCTCCACAATGATTGATTTTATTAATATAGAGATACAACAAAATTCGTTAACAAAACAAACTGAAAATTTCAATATATTTATTAGTCCTTAAAAAATCAATTATTTTTAATTGTTTGCTTCATACATTTTTCATTAGAAATTTCTCTAGATTCTTCTCCAGAGTTCGTGCTCTCTCAATACTCGATTCTGCATTGTACTCTGTATTGAAATGTCTTAATATCTTTCAATGTCTCTTGCACTGTCGGAACATCGTCCCACATTCCGAAGGCCCTTCAATTCGCCTAATAACATACGAGATCCAATTAATTTCCAGGTCTTATTTCTTATGTTCACTATAACCGAGGTTCAGATTCACTATAACCGAATCTTTTTATGTAAGTGAAACGGGACCAGTGACATAGGTTCACTATAACCGAGGGTTCACTATATCTGAGTTCATTAAAACTGGAGTTGACTATAGTTATCATTATTGTTTAATGGCCAAGGCTTCTACAGAACAGATATGCAGACTTGATATCCAATTTAAAGAACTCTACCTAATCATTCCCTGCTAGATTAAAATCATCATAAACAAAATGAGTTTTGGTAGAGATGTACTACATGATAATTAAAAAATTAATTCCATTCACCTCACTTTCACTTCCACTTCCATTGAAACACAAGTGAGCAACTCCATGTCAAATTGCACAAGAGTTGACATGACTTTTTTTAAATATACAATATTTTTTTTCTTAAATCTGGACATCAAAAAAAGAGACACATGTTTTTTTATTTGGATGAAAATTGATTACTGGTGTACTTATGCCTGTATTAAATTTTGGAATTTACGCATACTTCATGAAATAGGATCAATTGTTGCTCCAACCTATTTAACATAAAAATTTTGGGTTTGTTTCATATAACACTTTGAAATGTGTATTTTATTCCTCTGTAAATACATTTTCCAAAAAATAAATATTTCTATATAAACTTGATGAGATAAAAATTTGAAAAAACTATAGGTGTATTCCTTGTTCAATTTTCTATAAATACAAGAAAAAAAAGTGGGCACTCCACACATATTCTAAAAAATCAATTGTAAGTATGAGGGTATGCTCTGCCTTCCCATGCACTAACGAATTGTGTGTTTGATACAAGAGCTGAGGAACTATAAAATTTTGTCGTTTTTAGCAAATTTCATTTTGCAATATTTCTGAGATTTCTTAGAAAAAAATACAAATACACGTGTTAACTTATTTGGTCAATATTATAAATAGAAAATATAAAAAAATTATTAAAAATACAAAGGTTAAATTTCGGTCTTTTCTGTGCGATTTGACATGGAATGGCTCAAGTGCAAGAAATCTTTTCTTTTTATTAATACGGAATTTATGTGTGAAATACAGTGAAACCTGCCGAAACAGTCACCTCAATTAAACTCTCCTGATGGCCAGTTTTTCATGGGACTGATTGATTTTCTCATAAGCTACATGTAAATGAGGAGCTTGTTTGCCAAAGGTACCAAATGCTACTGGACAAAATTTACAGTAGAAACGAATAACTTACTGCAGGTAACATAGTTACTGTATTAATAATATTTCATTTTGAGTTTCTCTGGGAGTCACTGGAGTATTTCATGGCAAATTTAAAGTTTTTCAAATTTTATTCCAAAGTTATAAAGATTTTAATTTTGGATTTGGTATGTTTTGACATACAAAAGCAGAAAAACTTGGATGTAGGTATAATTAATGACCAAATAACAACCAAAATTGATATTTTTAGAAATATTTCAAATTAATATCTTCATTGACACATACATGCTTAAATTATTAAAGATTAAAAAATAATAAAACTTAACATTATTAAGGAACTATTTTCATTCATCCAAATACACATCAATGTTATGAGAATCTTCATCTTCATTAACTACATTTTCTTTTATAACACCTTTATTTTTGCAATGAATGATGAAGTGGATTTAGTACATTTCCCTACGAAGAGAGCATTTTCATAGTCTCTATGAACGACATTTGGACTGTTTTTCTTTTTAAAATTGTATTTAGGTTCCCAAATTCCTGAAATATGTGCTGACGCCTATACCTCAATTTTTGAAAACTGTATTTGGTTTCTTTTGATAAAAAGCCCCTCAAATATTCCCTCTTTTAAGTGGTCCTGAGGTAAGCAGTCAGACACATTTAAGGGATCAACCAGTTTAATCTGGATTAGATTATCACAACATTCTGATGAATTCACTATTTTGATCTGTCTTGCAATAAGAAGTGGAAGACCAATGGAGATTACTGTCAATTTCATATCTTCCTGCCTTGGATATCAGTTTAAGATGAAGTTAAGTAGAGTTGCTTATCTTGTTGGTTAATTTGCATGTTAAATTACAATAAAGGATTTTTATGCATGCGCTTAAGTTTCCTTAGAGTGTAAATTGCAACTTGTAGCCCAATAGGTCCTGAATGGGAGTAAATTAACAGTAATATGATGATGTGTGCCAATACTGGAAAATGAATTATTTAGTTATACAAGTTGTTTAAGTGCCTATGTGCACAAAAAGGTTAGGGTATTTTGTATCTTAAGTGTAATTATATGTATGTTAACAAGCAATGCATTCTTAATTTCATGTCAAATAGCAACAGTAGATGGGATTTCTCTTCCTGCGTTCTCATAATCTCCACTAAGCAGGCATCTGCACTAATGGTGATTTTTCCCTGGAACCATATGTATATATAATTCATTCCTTCTCTAAAATCACTATTCAAAGGTTAATAGGGTTCATCAATTCCAGATCACTATCTTAGTTTGTGTAAATTGAGTTCAAAATCTGCTTCTTGTTCTAATTAGAAATTATAATAATGTCTGATTCCATAAATATATTATTCACTATTACCTTTGCTGTAACAATAAATACATTCTTTCCAGGATTGAGTGGAAAATTATCAGCTAGAAGTGCAGATGAAAAATCAGCCTTGGTAGTTGTAGACACTTTTCTGTATTTTCCATGGCTATCAGTTCTCCTGGAGACAAAAGAAATTAATAATTAAAATTATATCCTTTTTTCCTTTAGCTTAATTGTTTAAACTAAAATGTACTCTAAGAAAAAGGTACATTTTTTTTCTACGAAATATATTTTATAAAATTGTCAACTTTCAAACAACAAACTTTTGAAGCTGGCTTTGATATTAACTTCAATTCTAATTACAAAATAAAATAAAATGCTCTATGCAGTTTTAAGAAACCTGGGATATACACACAACATAATTATTACCCAATATAAGCATTGTTCATGCAATGTAATTTCTGAAAGTGATGTAAATATTCTGAATAAATAAAATAGGGAGAAATCAAAACTATTTTGTAGATAAAAACTCAAAATGTTCACATCACCGAAGTCAGTGAACATATTCTGTTAGATCAAACCCATAAATCATCATGTAATTACTTCAAACTCTGTAATGTCCCAATTTCAGTTTGTTCGTTGTTTTTATTTATTATTATTATTATTATTATTATTATTATTATTATTATTATTATTATTATTGTTATTATTGTTATTATTATTATTATTATTATTATTATTATTATTATTATTATTATTATTATTATTATTATTATTATTATTATTATTTGTTGTGTCTTTGCAATATGTCTTAGAGCCCTTTTTGTGCCTTGAGCATACCTGGAGTAATCCTCCTAGAAGTTTTTGTGTTTTGTCTCATCATGTCACAATCAGTCAGCGTCTTTTATCCCTTCAGCCATGGGCTCTGTGCCATTAGTAACCACGGTTCCCAGACAGTCACCCAATCTAGAAGCCTGTGGTGTCTCACGCTTCTTAACTTTCTTGACTTCACAGAGTGTAGTAAAGCAATATGGCTAATGATGACAGTGATTCTAACAAGTTTAGCTGGATAACTGTACAGGGAAATGTGAATGTATTTATCCAAGTAACTGTTGAAACCAGTTGATCTCTAAGGTGACCTTGTCAATTTCTTCTTCCATGACCAGCATAATGCAGTAGTTGAAGGTAACCAGGTGCACAATACTTCTTCCATAACTTCTCTTAGTGTGGGGACACTGCCCATGACTCTTCATTGTTCCCCTCCAAGCTTGCAAGCCTGTTTGCTTGCCTCTCTCTTCAAATATTATAGTTTCTCAATTAGAGTTTCCAGCTGTATTGAGTTCAATGTTCCTACCTTACTTTTCAAAGTAATAATTTATACTTTCACATTTATATAAACAAAATCAAATTAATAACTCAATTTTTGTAAAAAAACAGGGAGAATATCGAGTTTTTGCATAGAAGGTAAGGAAAGTGAGAGCATGACGAAAATAGCCTATAAAAGGGAGAAAACTGTGTTGCTGAGAGATCTGCTTTGATCTTAGAGAGAGTCTTGTCTTTAATGGAATATCACTGATACACATAATTTTTACATGAATATTAAAATTTATATCGCAAAGAATTCAAAGGGACAAAAATTAAAACACGCATAACATAAGCATTTTTATGCAGTAAATTTCGCAATCTCATGGCAATTTATATCATTTAGATTTAATTAATAAGATAGGGGAAAACAATGTGGTCCAGCAAGTCAAATCATATGCCTGGAGTTTTTGAGTTTAAATGTATTCTCACAGAACATCCACATTTTGTCACTATCACAGAAACATTGTCTTCTGCCTGCAGTTAAGAAAAGTTTTTTGTTCAATAAATATTTTTAGTTAAACTAAAATCACTCCAAATATGCCTCTTACTCCAACAATTATTCCTTAAATGTATTAATTTTTCAATAAGAAATAAAATTGTAGTCTTCAGGATCTAGAAGTCTCGCAGACCTCTAACTTCAATGAAGAAATCTCCCGTGGTGGCACTTATGGAAGGAAGGTGATCCTTCCTCTATATTCGTTGTATGACTTCTCACAATGATTCAGAAGCGACGGCAATCTCTCATCCAACAGGTATTGCCTTACCTCAGGATAAGGAGTTCCTTGTTGCTCAGAAAATGCAATTTTTATGGTGAAGGGCTTAGTGTAATGGGACAATGCAGACAAACATGATTTTCTTTGAAAATATCCTGATATCAATGACAATCTGTAAATTATTTTCTGACTCTTCATTGGATCTACTGCATTTGGGTTGCTGGGTAAAGTAATCAAGAGGTAATCAAGTAATCATGCAGAAAATCTGACTGTCCATAACACAACTTCCAAAAGACTTCAAAAATCTTTTATTACAGTCTTTTCATTTATACATGAGCAATGGGAACAATTTCTCCATAGTGCTAATGGAGATGAATCCCCTCTCCAAAAATTTGTGCACACAGATTAGGGATTTAAACCAACAAGCATGCACGAACTGAACAGAATACAGTATTATGATTTGATTAACTCTGTTAAAATAAACTATTTCTCATGCTTCATGTATTAAAATTTAATATTCACTGTAAAATGCTTAAATTAGGTAATATATCTAGTATACTGCAATCACAATGAGAATTAACAAAAAACAGAATTAGAAAGCACTAATGACAATGGGATTATTTTCACTTAATTGGGTAATAATTATTTTTGTTCTTTATATGTTTTGACAACATCTGGCTCTTCTGTTAAAAAGAAAAATTGTACTACAAAAATGGTTTAATTAATTTTGAACTATTTTTTTAAGGAACCCAGCATCAAACCAATCATTAAAAACCTTACTTGATTCCCTGTTCTTTTAAAGCCAAGAGATACAGAGACCTAACCCAAAGTTCAGCAACCACAGGAATTGGTTTTCTATTCCGTAGACGAGAAAAAACAGAATCTAAAATTGGTTATATTTTAGCAATCTCCATGAAATTTTTAGAGAAGGGGAAGTAGACAGATTTCCCAAACTGCAGACTTTGCAAAAGGCCAGATAACCTCTTTGATAAACAAAACACTGACTAGAATAGAGTAAAGGATTATAGAATATCTGCACTAAAAGGAATATTTTGAATACTTTACCTAAGAAATTGTTTTGGGTTTGGAGAAACCAAATTTGCAGATCCTAAGCTCTTATCCTGCTGATAATCAAGATGTTCAACCATGTGTAATCGTAATAATGCTGGATTTGAAGGCTGCATGTCCTCGCTACTGCACCTGTAAAAATTATTAAGCTGATTTGTTCCACAGACGATACTCACTGGTGGTTATATTTTTATCCAGCAGGAATTCTTTTTCTAAAATTCTGCAAGTTCTGAATTCTTTGTACTTGTAGAATGCCACTTACTTTTGTGTACTTAAATAAAACTAAATAATCATTTATCAAATTCCCTGACATTTTCAGTGAACTTTTAAACATTTGGCAATTTTTCTTTGCCATTATGGTAAACAACGAATCTACTAAGTCTTTTCTTTAATAAATGTTCAATCAATATAACAAAGAAACTGAATGTTGTTCATCTGTGGAAGGAGTGCTAATGGTGGAATTGAACTTTAAGAGTAAGTTAGGAGAAAAATTTCAAGACACAACTTCAAGTGCATCGACTATCTCTAAATTAAATACGTTAGTTATTACAACTTCAGAGAAAAGATTTGCAGCAAGAACAAAAGCTCTTGAAAGGTAATTGAATTTATAAACAATTTTTCAGTTCCAAAAAGAACTCAATACTGCTAAATTAAAATGACTGAATTTGTAAATATTTTATTGTGTACATTCTGATTCAACAGAAGTTTTAATCATCACGTAAGTTTGCAGCAAGTCTTTATTTTTTTAGAGTCCTTCCTGCTTAACAAAATTTTTAGTTTGGTCACCCTACCTCTATACAATGCAACCGGTATTATCCTATTTTGAAGGAGAACTTATTGAAAGTTACGCTGTTAAATCACATTTGTAAGTAAAGCATGAAACAGAATTATCAAGCTGAAGCCATCAAGCATCAGATAATATTTTTAATAATTTATCGTCAATACAATTATATTCAGTAACTCAACCCAAGAAAAGTATCAATTTTTCAAGTACTACAAAACATTCAGTTAGAGAAAATAAAAAATTGAGAAAACTAGTGATGCTACAACTTAGCAGACTTTCTCGTAGTATTTGTAATGGTTACATAAAATTATAATAATTGTATTGAAACCTGTATAGTATTAATTCCATAATCTCTTCATCAAACTGCTTGAAACAACACACTTCATTTACCAGCATGTTCTAAGAAGCGCTTTTTTAGAAAAATACATCTGTAGCTGCATATGTAGCCAATACCTTGGCAATACTGAATTCATACATTTGAAAGATCATAAAATCATAATCAGAATCAAATGAATTAATTGCCATGACAATAATGCACAAAAGCTTCTTCATATTTAAAATCTCGAGACCCTACTCTCACAAGTGAACATATTCCTCAAATTCACAAAGCATACAGAAAATGTACAACACGAAGTTTAAAGAACATTTCAATTAATTTGATGGCTTAGATCTTGATATTTGAGCAAAAACATCATCTATATTTTTCTGTATTTTAAAAATTGTTCTGAAACCTGAAAGTTTAACTGAAATAACATTGCAGGGCAACACCTCTTAGCTTGGACAATATTTGAGCCATTTTTGAAAAACTATCAATTAGATGTTTTTGGAACATTTTTGATTTGCCTTCAAACTTTACACAAAAACTTCTGATGCTCTGACAAAATATCTTTTAAAGCTATTTACAAATCCCTTAAAACATTACCACTTTGAAACCTTTTGTATCCTGATAGCGAGAACAAATTCATTTGAAATGGTTTTCATTATAAGTAATGACTGCCATTTGTATTCAATAAATGAAAATAAATTAAGAACTACACCAGTATGGTAAAAATTAGTTATGAAGAATTGCAGCCCATAGGCTGGTTCATGGGTAGCAAACAAGCTTCCTGTGGTATAGTCCCAGGTTTGATTTCTGGTTGAGGGAAAAATAATTGTTTTTCTTTAAAAATCATCTCAGTTTCTGTAGCTGTGTGATGAAGAAAAGCTCAGGCAGGTGGAGTTAGGTAGTTACGATGAAGGGAATACGTCATGTTCGCCACATGTTTCTCTTATTCCTCCAAGCATGGGAATTGAACTAGACAGCTTTGGGGGGGACACCTTTAGCTAGCTGGCACAATCAACTCAAAATGCCAAATACATGCATGAGAACTGCATACTAGTTATTTTTATAAATTCAAAAGTAGTAATGAAAACGACCATGTTCTATAATTCCAAAAAGTTATCAAAAACAAAATCTCTAGCTTGTATAATGTAGCTGTATGACAGATTTGAAATGTGAACTAACACAATTGTATAAAAAAAGTTTTGAAGAAGTCAGACTTTTACTATAGGCAAAAGTGAACCTTTCTCTATTTCAACATAAAAAAAATTAAAGAATAATTTGAAACCGTCCTATCAGCTATGTACCCCTAAAAAAAAAGAGGTTAGTTTTAAGAGAGATAAGTTACTACACAAGGCATAAGTGGAAGTAATTTACTACATTTAGGAAAAATATTTATACACTTTTTATATCAGGCCCCAAAAGATAAGTTTTTCTGTCAAAAAAATGTCAAATTTTGCCAACGTGTTACAGTATTTTCTCTTTAGTATGTAAATATGGTACTACTACGGTATGAAGTGAAAGTAAAATTGGATCTTTAAATACACCATACATATATAATTTTTTGAAGAAATGAACAGTATTAACATAATTTCTGGTTGAAATTAATGCAATTTTTTTTTCTTCTTCTCAAAAACAGCTCTTAATTGTTTTCCTCAGATAGAGCAAAGGATTCTTAAATAAATGGCAGAGATCTCACTTTCACTCATTTCTCTCAATTTTCAAAAATTGCAAAAGAGTGAAATAATGCAAGAAAGTATAAGCTGTTGTAGCACCAATAATTTTTCCTAGTAATAACAAATTTTACATAAATCTTGTATACATGTGTAAAATTAAAAAACAAATATTCTCATTAAAAGAACTGTTTGGACATACTGTGTATTTCTTCAGATAAGACAAAGCATACATTTTCAGCAAGTTTTGATAACTTTAGCATACTTCTATTCTGTAAGTCAGCCCCTGAACAATCAACGGCCTATGAATTTAGTTTAGATCAGCGATCATCATTTCTTGCCACTGGCAACACTGTCTGGCAGCAAAGGCTTCTGGCAAACATTTGCATTGATTGAGGCATTTGAGCATTGTTGCACTCTCACAATAAAGAAAAGGAATTTAAGCATTTAAATTTTTTGCTGTAAAAGCATGTACCAAACCATGACCTCGCATGTACTACTACTAACAAGTTTTGTAGGTTGTGTCCTGTTTCAAAGAATTTGTATTTGTAAGTGTAATAAGTATAAAATTTGAAAAGTGCAAGCCTAATCATGGAACCAATAAAAAGAAGGAAATATGAAGCAAGCTTAAAGTTATAAGTTCCAAAACATGCTACAGTATCCAACAACTGTGCAGCAGCAAGGACTTTCAATATAACAGAGAATATGGTAAGAGATTGGAGAAAGGAGTTCTTCACAAACTACTTGCCTCAGATGATGAATGTGACATTTGTTTTTGGGGGACGTCTTTTTTGTGATTCATCTATTGTCTTATCTGCTGAAATAAACATTTAAGATTACTAATTCTGGGCAAGAGCTATTTTGTCTTAAATACAATAGAAACCTGGGACCTGGGAGTAATAGCAGTCCATGTGAGATGCCACCACCACTTTGATTACAAGCTGCCTGGCTAAAATTATTTATAATTGATTTGCATTTGATACAGTTTATTGTTTGGTTGTTCCCCAAATGTTATAAATTAAAGAAAGAATAGCCTAATATGTTGTGAATATCTAAAATGTATGATTAATCAATGAAAAGCCATACACTACTGAAAGATTATAAAATTAGTAATTTATTGCTTATGAATATGTCTTCATTAAAATTTGTAGCGAGAAGCTTATTGTGAATTGAGGAAACATTTACAGGAGGAGCTCAAATACTATTAGCTGAAAGAGCACATAAGAATTAACCAGGCCTTCCACTTCTTTAAATTTATTTTTAAGTTTGCACCAAAGTCAGAAATTTTCATACACCCGATAAATTAAAAAAATGAAATTCTTGTAATGATCATTACCTACCCTGCTCAAAAGTGTTTCGGATAAAGGAGTTCATAGTATACTCTGGAAATATTTATATTTCTAAAACAAATAAAATCTTTTATGAAAATATATCATGAAATGCAGCCCAATGTTACAATTATGTATTATTATTTGTTCAAGAACGTGTCAAGAAATTGTCTTCTGAGCTTGGCTGTAGCAGTTTTGCAGCAACTTAATTTATTTTTCAACCAACCTGTTCAGGTGGATATCACTAGATCCATTGTCTACAACCTGTTGAGGTACAGTCAAATTCTGTCCACTCCTTCTTGGACCACCTGCTTGTCTAGACGGTGGATCTCCGCTTTTTGGAGTCGATCCTGCCACTAATCGTGGAGTATCTTTGTGTTCACTGAATGACAGAGCAGCTCTCCGGCATTTTACTGTTTGCGGGAAGAGACTTTCCACTTCCAGTCTCACACGGATTGTTGAATTTTTAATTAGAACTCCATCCTCCACACACACTTCAACACTTTTCAGTTGGAAGCAGTCGTTTAGGGATGACACCCACAGAGTGCCAGCTAGATAAGAAAATATCAAGTCCAACAGTCAGAATAATAAAAATTGTGTTATCTTTGTTATTTACCCATGTAAAAAACATTACTTATAAAACCATTATTTATTATTATTATTATTTATAACTTTCTGGTTTGGTAAATAAAATGTTATCTTTTCTTATAATAAAACGGTATAATGGTTTTGATTTTAAAACAATTCCCAACACTTTTAACAACACAACAAATATTTTTTATTAAATAATTTTGAAATTAATGAGAATACTACAGAAGTTCAATATATTGAAGTTTTTCATGATTCTTTTCTTATGCGGGGGCAAATACCTTAAAAATTTAACAAATGAAATAATAATGAAAAACTAAAAACTTCTGTAGCTTACACTACCTGAAATAAGAATCCAGCATTACACATTGCCCAAATTATGAAGGTCTTTTAAAACTGAAACTAGAACCATTCTATTTGGTTCTGACTCAAGAAATATTATTAATGAAAAAATATTGGCTTCAGTTTCGGTTCAATCTATTTCAATTGTCTTTAATCATTTTGGTTACAGATTTAGTTTAATGCTTTGTTTATTTTCAATTACCTGTTTTACTTCAAGTTAAATTAAATATTTTTTATTATTACCATAAAAACTGCTTACCTTTGACATTGTCTAAGAAATTCATCATTTCTTCGAAATACTTCAAACGAATATTCATTTCCAATTCTGCTGAGCAGGAGATAACAGCACATGTTTTTACATACCTAGAAATAATTGAATATATTTTGGAATGACTGAATATGTTGACCAGTAAGAAGAGAGATCACACTTCAGTTTACGAAAAAGAAATACCTCTCTGTATCCTGCATTGCCTGATAACAAGTTGCGAGACTCAGGCGGGTACTAGCAACAAGCTTCTTCCAACCTTCCTCTTCACAGGTGCTCAAGGCATCTGAGAGAAACACCACTGCCTTCTGAGGCTCTCCAAGGCTAAGGTAAAAAGCAGCAAGATCTTGCCCAATAAGGCGCGCAGATCGAATTCTGCCAATATGCTTGTAAGTACCCATAGCCAATTCTGCTAATTCCTGAATAGTAAATAAATTATTTGATAATCCATGTTCAAATACGAAATAAAAAACAATTCTGATCTGTAGTTTACAGAATTCTTAGATCTGTAACCAACCAAGAAAGTGAATACCATTCATTAATAGTAAGCACTTACCAGATAATGCTTGCGAAAAGCTTCTTTGGAGGAGAGGGCTTCTCGCAGCTTGTCTGTTGGAGATGGTTGTGTGCCATTTGGTGGAGAATCTCCCATGCCAGCTGACAGCCCAACAACAGTATGCAACTGTTCAGATGTTGGTTCATGACCTGGCATCAGGCCACAAAGATTCCCTAAATCACGGAGCTTTAAAAGAGAGTCAAATCCATTAATTCTTATTTTTCAAATCAATTACAGAGCTCAATACCACAAAAATAAAATTGCAGACAAAAATGACTGCAGGTATGGACAAATGTAATGAAGACAAATGAAAGGGAGCACAAATGAAATTTTATACTACTGCCTTATTTTGAACATGTAGAATCAAATAAGTACATTTCCCTCCCAATAAAAATTAGTGTTATGATTAGTTCAACATTGATTTAACAATTTTTATTTGATCTTAATAATTTGTTTTGAATTGAACTCAAAATTCATAGAAAAGGGACAAAACATGTACAAATATTCTTTAAAATAGATGTCTGAAAATGCAGGTACTTCAGATTGCTTAATTTAACAAACAAAACAAAGAACTTTTGTCAGTATTATTGCAAGTCACACGTTTTCTTCTTTCACAAATGTGGAAAATACAGGTGATTCATTCTACCTACGAAAACTCTTCACCATCTTCTGGATACTGTACTGACAAAAACATCTTTTATATATTTTGCTGACAGATGATCCAGTTAAGAGCTACTTTTTTTACAAATATCTGTTAATTGAGGACAGCTAGCCAAGGCTCATATTCTGCAGTGCTACATTACATTGTGTTTTGTGCTTCACAAGAAATAACACAATGCAAAATAACTTCTAACTATTGGGAGTAGAAAAATGACAGTATGGCATCTGTCTACAACCCTGGTCTAAGTTTAAGAAGATGAAATGAATCACACTGCACTTAATATAACATACTCCAATTATGTGATTAACCTGAAAATATAGTCTGATATTATAAAAATTAATAGTGCTACACTCACCTTATCTCTTGCATAAGCCCAAAGGCTAGCAGTGTATAAAGAGTATGCTTCAACCTGCCCACTGTCATTGAAGCGTTCACAAGTATGCAATACCTCAAGACAGCAAAGAAATACCCAACAGGCTACTGCCCCAGGAGGAGATGATATTTCCAAAATATCCAACTCTTGTACACAATTATGCAGAAATGGAAGTGATCTCTGAGCAATCTAAAAAAACATTTTCTGTAATTAGTTAAAAAAGTGGTTGTGAAAAACCTCAGCACATTCAGGATAAAACAAATTAAACTAACCTCCCATGGCTTAAAAGTAAGTAGCAACATTGCACACTGCCTGGAAAACAAGTAGGAACGAAACTCTAAAAGAGAAGTTCGATCTGTTCGTAACAGCATTCGCTGAGTTTGGTTGACAGTCTGAGCAAGAACAATTCCAGACCAGCTTTCTAATGGGCCTTGAAAATTACTTAACCACACTGGTGTTTCTAAACATTAAAATAGAAGGAGAAATTAGAAATGCTTAACAAATGCACTTAAGCTTTTGACACAAATTCTTTAGATAGTCACATCAATACTTTCTATTAATTTGATGAAATAATGAACTAAAAGAAAGAAAATGTAAGCAAATCATAAATTACAGGAAAAACTTTAAAACATCCATTACCTCCTACATTGGTATTAAGCACAAACTGGGTGAAAAGAGCATCCAATTCATCATATTGAACTAAGGCTTCGTCATAAATACCAAGCATTTCCAAAACAAATGCCATTTCTTCCTATAAAGTAGTACAAAATCAATGATTGTTATGACAATAAAAATGAATTAAATTTTATTCATTTGAAGACCTCACTGGAATACATACTTGTAACAGGAAATATTGAGAGAAACTCCATCCTTGTTCATTACGGCGTTCTCTTTGATCTCTTATCACTTCTTCAAAACGTATTAGCGTTCTATTATAAGCACTAAGAAGTAATAATCGTACTCGAGACAACAAACCTCGCCAAGAATCAGCTGACTTTGACTCTGAACGAATTGGATTTATCACAGACAGACACCTAAAATATGAAATTATGGGTTAAGAGCTGCACTAAATACATTTAACTTATTGAGAATGATAAAACAAATTTATCAAAGAACAATATCTCACCTGTCACCATGCTTTGAAGCAAAGTCACTTCTTATTTTATCTAACACTGTAGTTCGAGGTAATAATTTGTTACTTTTCTTTATATCATAAGTTTCTACTAGCACTATCATCCAATCATGTATATTATGCTGATTAAGGGTCTTCAACCAATTCTCTATGTCATCTCTAACAGTACTCTTGTAAACGTCTACATCCTAATGTGACACAAACACAACAAAACACATCACAATAAACATAACCTACAAATAAAACCCAGCTGTACACTAAGTAAACTTACTGAGCACTCAGTCCAATAAATATGGAAGATAGGTTGTTGTATTAGTTGCCACTGTCCTTCTTTAGGTAGTGTTTCTTTACTAAAAGGTACAAATGACGCTCCTACATAAACAGACTTCACAGGTCTACCGTATGACCTTCGCCACTCAGCAGGTTCTTGGGGTAATGACTGAACCAGTAAAGACTGAAGACTAGAAAATAAAGCTCCATCACCGGCATCTGTAATTTCCCGGAAATGAAATTTAAGAACTCGCGAAAATAGGGCAGGCAGAAAAACACACAACTGCAGTCACTTACATGTCAATAAAGGTTTGCAGTCCATAATACATAGTTCATTAACTTCTGTTTCCTCATTGCCATTCATTTCCTATGGCAGGGGCACTAAAGCCCGAAAATTATATGTCATCAGATGTTAATGGTAAAATATTCAGGTTTATTCATTAGGTCACAGTAGTACATTTCATTATAGACATAGAAAGGTCACTCCACTACGCCATGATGATAAACAAGACATTGACATCTAACTATGACGCATGTGTCATGAAAATACAATCATCAACTAATTTAAAACTAGTAACCAAACTATTCAAGCAGGTACGTGACGTGCTCACCCACTTACACCATCTTGAAATCGAAAGTTTCGATTATCGAACGCAAAAGTATAGTGTTTTGTCGATACAAACGACAATTACCAACCTAAGAAATCCTTTGATAATGAATGCCAACATTTGAACGATGTTGTGAAACGCGCATATTGTGAAATGCAATTTTAGAGGGAAATTTCAAAATTCTAATATTTCAATGTTAATTCTGAATTATTGAAAAATTTTAATTTGTTACTGTGTTAAAATGAATATAAAACAATGTGAAGTGATACCACGGTTTCTTACAGCATGGATTTCTCTGAAATGAAGTGAAGAAATGTGTAAGCAGCTAAGACTTATTTATAAAAGAAATAGACAGGACATTCAGAAAATTCTTAAAATTTGTAACAAGTACCGCAGATGTTGGGTGCTCTAGTGTTAAGATAAATTTTCTTACTATAAAGTTTCAAAAATTCAATTGAAATTATCAATATTCTAATTATGATTAATATTGTGATTGAAAATAATTTTAAAATAAAGAATAGGTAGCTCTCAGAAGAAAGAAAAAAAAACACTTAAAGTTGCCGTTTATAACAAATTAATTAGTATTTATTTGATCATAAACTTCTGAATTTAAAAATGTCTTATGAATAGCAGTAAAGGGTATTTGTATTAAGGATTGATGAAGTTTGAGAGTAATATTGATAATATTTATACAATAATCGAGTATCCTACGTCCGTCTGTCACTCATGTTTAGTCCACTTCTCATCTACCAGTCCAGACAAATTAGATGTCATTCGGCTGATGAGCCTGATGAGGAACTGATGGCTTGTTTTCGGATCCATCCTGAAGATTCTAAGAAATTTCTCTAAAAAACTGTGTTTTTTAGCGCGGCGATTTGGCGGTGGCCGTGCGAATCTGCTCCATCGTCGTCGCCTCGAACGACGCCCAAGCATGAGTGATGATGACAGTTAAATGCGTCGCCAGTGTGGAGGCCCTCGGCACCCAAGCGATGAATAACAGAGGTTACTAGATAATCTATTACTCGGACGCCGCTGTTTACAATATGCGGTGCAAGGCTTGGATCACTCGGAAGGAAAAAGTTCATCATCCGTGTTGCTACCCTGTAGGGTAATTATCGTTTTATAAGATAATTTCGTTATGAGTAACATTTATGATAGTGCTAATGGGATAATGTCCTTTTGTAGGATAGTTTTATCTACAAAATTTTATTTTAATATTAGTCTAAAATAATAGTATGGTATATTATATTATTGAAGCTTGCAAATGTTCAAATTTTCAAAAAAATAAGGCACCTGATAATGCACTGAAAGAATGTACTTTTCCAAACAACTCTTCTGAGTGTGTTTGGAATACTGTCTCCAACACTATTCTGGGATGTGGGCGTAGCCCAAAAGAACATCCAAAAAGATGAGTTGTGACCACACATTTTTGTATGTTTTATAATTTGTATTAATTTTTATTATATTATTTTACCTTGAGAATGAAAGAACCAGACAACTGTGTGTTTAAAGTTTATTTTTATTTAGAAATTGCATAGTAGAAATTTTTAACATATGAAAATGTTTTTAAAACACAAAATTGTTAGTGATGCCACATTCAGCTAGAAATACTTATTTAATGTAGAAAAGTTGTACACTTTACATGTAGTTTTAATTTAACTTTCAAATTATACAACTTTAATTTCAAATTTTCAATCGGTGTCACCCGGGTATGCCTTTTCCTTGGCCCCTCAATAATTAAATCTCTGTTAGTAGATAAATGGAAACAAAACCATTAGGTATGGAATTTATTTATGGTATGTAGTGAATGTAGGCATCTCTGGCAGGGGGTGGGGGCATACCCTCTCCAATATTTTCAAGTAATCAATCTACATCCAGTAAATTTTTCCTAAAATTACTTTGCACTTAAGACGCATCCAGTGAAATGTAATGGTGCTTTTTTATTTGCTATTTAACTTTCAAACTGAAATGATACCATGGTGGTCTCAAAAATGTTTTACTGCCCTTCATTGGTCAAATAGACAAAAATGTGAGGTAAAGGAATATTCTGAAGAAGTTCCTGAACTGACAGGACTACCCTAATGAGTCAGAAATTTTCATGTAATGAAGAGATACAATAAGCATTTATTTCTCTGCTGCACTAGTTGCCTCCAAGGACTCTTCATCTCTGCCATTTTTTCTAATTTTATTGTTAAACTTCATTATTGAATTCATGAATAGCTTCTGCATAAATTAAGCAATTGTAATCTATGGCATGCACCTTGTTTACTTCAATAAATCAATAAAGAAATTGTTCTGGCTAAACAAAAGTTCTGAGCAGGTACCTACTAACATTTTAATCATTTCCTTTGATGTCCTACAAAGAAATTTTATTGATCAGAGACACCTACAGAAAAGAAGTTATTTTATTTAGGTATATGTTCTTCAATAACTGCAATTTTTCATGAATTGACATATATTTCAGGAAATTTCATAATATCATCCATGGCAATTATTAATAAAGACAGGATTGCTCGAGGATAATTCTTTTTATTACAAACATTTCATACATATTTTATTAAGGTTTTAAATTAGCAATGGGCAAGAATTAATAACACATTTGAAGATTTTTATTATTGAATTATGCCCAGATTTTTAAAATATTTACATTCAACTTTCTACTTGGAAATATATATTGAAATGCTTAGAAACTTGACATGATATTGACAAAAAAGGAGTTTTCAAAAGTTCCTAATTAGCATTATTATGACACAAGCACAAAAAGATCAATATAATTATTATTAAAGATATGAGAAAATTTTAGAGTAGAGTGAAACATAAAACAAACAAAACAATTTTCTTGAGTTCTTGTACTTTTCAAAATATTCGGTCACTTCTTGTACCATATGCAGATTGTACAATGCTGTTGCAGTAGACAAATAAATACACAAGAAGAACTGTTTATTCACACTTCTCAAGGTTGTCATCCACAGTAGCAACTTGGCAACACTGAATTCTTAAAGGAATGGAAGTGTTATGCCAGGCATATTATTCACAATATCCTAACAGCCAAATGTAATAACAAAACAACTTTCATCATTCAAATCATCTACTAGAAGCAAATTCTAAGAGGACTAGATTTTACTTGACAAATCTACTTCTTGGACAATTCTAATATTACATCATAATATTACAAAACATCCATTTGTTGTTATTATTAATGCCAAAATTTTGTTCTTTTCAATTTATTCTAAACTCATAAGTAATATGATTTCAGTAAATACACCAATAATTACACTACTCTTTATTCTGATATTAATGCTCTGAAATTCACATAGATTAAGCTCTTTGTTGATAACTAGTCCTTTTTAACAGTAGGAAAATTCAAATACATTGAATAGAAAATATCAAGTAGATGTTTTTGAAACATTTCCTGACAAAAAAGCTAGTGTAATTTCAGATGTTCTGTACATTTCTTCATTCATTTTCTTATTTAGTGTTCAAAAGTTCATGAGTATTTTCTATGTTCTTTCACACTTGTTCTCCACCTTTTGGAAAATATAACGTATACAATGCACGAGGTATATTTATAATATATTATACGAGAGTTTTGTTCAACACCATTAGGTCACAATTATACAATAATAATAATAATAAAAATAATAATAATTATAATAATTATAATCATTAAAACTTATCGATGATATTTTGTATGATACAGGTTTCTTTTTGTTATTATTCTTACAATGATATCTGACATATATCACAGAAAAACACATATATTATGATGATAATAATTATAATGACGATGATGAGGCCGATGTACAATAATGCATTGTACAACAAAAAGAAAATGGACAAGTATTACACACACATGTAGCAATTATAATAATCTTAATTATATTATATTAAAGCGAATATGAAGTAAGATTAGAACAGATAGAATTTTTAATTTCAAAGATTCTTTGAAGAGAAGAGAGTTGTAGCATAACTTCAAAATTATGCAGTACTTTGTCTTGGCTTCAGCCGTGTCAACATTTCCACTTTCAAAGCTGCCATCCTGAAAATAGAAGAAAATTTTATTTCAAAAAGTATAATCTTAAAATCTTTTGAGTGCAAAGGATTAAAAGAGCATACAAAAAAGTTTCCAGTAAAGGAGAACATATTTTACTGTCAAAATATTTCTGAATAGACAAAAAACTGAAATACACAACAAAAACGGAAAGTCATATTCCTTCAGCATTTTTTCTTAAAAAATCTTTTTTTAAGACAGATTCTGAAAAATTTGGTGCTAGTCTCTTTTCCGGCGACTCTGTATTTTCGAAAATCGCCAAAAACATTTAAAAATTACAAAATTGAAGCTAGAGATTTTGGTCCTAAACAAAAGATGTTAAAAAAACCAGCTCTTTAAAGAGAGTCGTATACATTTTTTTTTGAAAAAAAAAAAAGATACAGTTTTTGCGTAATTTCTGCTTGAAATTACTGCATTTAAAAACAAATTCAAAACTACCGCTCGTTTTTCTCACGGATAAATCAAGGGGCGCTTAAAAGAACGGCGCAGGTCTAATTTTCGTTGATCTCTCTGAATTTTCGAAAATTGCATGTTGGAAAAAACGAGCGAGACAATCAGATTTTTAAGCTTCGACCCAAGCTGGTAGGTCAGAGCTGTTGCCTGAAGCGTAAGGGGGGCAAGGTAACCTGAAAAAATGATGATTGAAGTATGGGATATTTGAATCTGCAATTTCTAAAATTTGCAGAATTATGCTAAACAATTCATATTTAAAAAACTATTTTTAGAACATATTTCGTTTATCAAAAATCTCTGTCATGGATGTTGTACTTTTGCAATGTTAATTTTTTGTTGTTTGCAATTTTCGAAAATACAGAGAGCTGGTGGAAAATGAAACCAGCACCATATCCTTTCTTTGCTACAAACGAGGGAAAAAATTAAGGGAAAAAGTTCGGAGCTGTTTTTGAGAAAAAGTTGTTTGAAAATTAAAAATATACTCTATGTAGTTCTAAATTAAAAATGTATTTCTAATTTTAAAAATGTGCTCTATAAGAGGAAAAAATGCAAAGAATTGGTACTAATTTTGAGAAAATTTTAAAAAAGTTGTTAAGATCGTGTAAAGTACCTCAAAAATCAAAAGATCCGTCTCAAACTTCCAGAGTTTCGAGTTCGATCAGATCGGTCCGAAAATATTAATTTTGGAGAAAATCCTCAAAACTCTTTCGGCATAAGCATTGACCATAGACGGGCAGACACATTTTTAAAAGTTTTGTTAAATTCGTAACAACGTTCTTACATAACCAGGTACTGGCGTGGATCGTATGGAGTAATCGTCCTTTAATCGTCAGTCATCGCCAGCCACAGTCAGTCATAGACTTGGATCCCTTCGACTTGAGGCTCGACACCAACCTACATAGATCTCTGACGGCCACCCAACCAGGAATCCGCGATTTCTCGAAGTGCTTAACCTCCGTGACTTCACGGAGCTTAGTTAAGAAATTCGGCTAGCGACGTCGACGTTTTGCTGTCAATCGATTTGCTTTGTCAAGGTCCCTCCGAACATGTATTCTGGTTACACAAGAATTACAGGAAGTAATTTAATACAAATGCGCACAAAATTTATCCAGTTTTTTTCGAATTTGCAAAATCGAATTCCCCGGGCTCCAAAGGCTAGTTTCTGAAATATCAAATTGGAATACGGCAACGCGGCACACTGTCACGACAAAGAAGTCTGAAATTCTGAGAATTTCTTCTCGGGTTATTCCTGTATGAAACGCTGTTTTATATGTTGATACATTTTAGCATTAAGTGAGTGTGAAAAGAATTAATTTTCTCATCTAATGTTCTACGATATGGAATAAGTTAATAAGCGACAACATATATTAATATGAACAGAAATTGCAATATAATAATATGACGTAACTGTTATTAAGGGCGAGAAAGTATGTGCTGTTTTACCACTAGTTGGGTCTACTTTCTCGCGTACTGCACACGCAGTGCAGAGAAAGTATTGTAATACTGCGAAAAAAAAAAAAACGCGAATTTCTGACAGTAAATCTCTTCTCGCCGAACTCTGGTAACGAAGTTGTCTTGTTCCTACTAGTACGAAATTACTTCCTCTAACTCGTTGTTCAGTCAGAATTCACGAGTTGTGGGTCCTTGACATTCGAAAAATACATTGGCGGCGAAACGTTTGTCAGCCTGACTGTCCGCCATGCCGCGATTTAGGTACGGATAGCGTTGACAGAAAATTATTTTTATACATTACATAAATTTGAAGCACAAATTACGCAAAAATTACTTGTTTTTTTACAAATTTTACATGACCTCTTTTAAAGATCTGATTTTTTAGAACAGATTTTATTTAACGCAAAAATCTCTACATTAAATTTTGTAAAATTGAAATGTTAACTTTTTGCAATTTTCGAAAATACAGAGAGTTTGCTGGAAATGAGAAGAGCATAATTTTTTACCGCCCTTTGATACTTCCAGGAGAAAATTAAAAAAAAAATTGAGCCATATTTGAAAAAAAAATGTTTAGCATTTTTTATTGCTTATATTTCACGCAACATTATGCGAAAACTAGTTTTCGAAAAATTGTACTTGACCTTGTTTCAAGATCTTTCTTTAAAAAAACATTTTTTTTGAGAAAACATCTGTCTTCAATATTATAGTTGTAGGAAAACGCACACAAAAATGTGAACCTTCAGAATTTTCGAAAAATCAGGGATTTCAACGAAAATGAGACATGCATCGTTCTCTTCAGCGTTTACGCAATCAGAGGATAACGTTTAATTAAAAGCATTTGGAAACATTTTTTAGAACATTTTGAAAATATTATTGAGGTTTCATAAACAGTACAGAACCTCCCAGAATCAAAATATTTGTTTCAAACTCAGAGAACGTCGAGTTCATTTAAATCGATCGAGGAATATCAATTTTAGAGAAAATCGGCTGATCGTTTTAGGAGGTAGCGTTGACCATAGATATTTCGCCGTCAATCGATTTTTCGGTATCAAGGAACCACAGAACATGGATTCTGACTACATGTGTTAGAGGAAGTACTTTACTGTGTGTAGAAACAAGATTTATCCACTTTTTCGTTACCAGGGCCTGACAGTAAGAGTTTTTTCCGTTGAAAATTCATTTTCCGGCGCACGAAATTTCAATACTTTCTTTTCTTAGGAAGTAAGCGCGAGATAGTGAAAATGACATGGGTATCATTTTCGTTGAAAACTTTTCTCAGTCTAGATTAATACACATGTTGCAAATTTCGAAATTCAAACTTAGCAACCACTATTAAAATAATTTGTAGTTTTTTTAATTGCCTTAGAAACGTTGTTCCTTTAGTTTTTTAAATTACAAAAATGAATTCTAGCTTGGCCATTGGCCCTGAGCGATAGATACATTGATACGAGATATATACAAGGATAATTTGATAAATGATATACAGAATTTTAGTTTTAGATACAATACAATTTAGAGGTTATATAATTTATAATGAGAAAAGACTCATCAGTTCATGTCTACGGGGAATCGAAACATTCTCTTGGTAGCTTTCTTTTTAATCTTTTGCTATGAGGATTTTGCTTACATATGTGAAAATGAATAGCTGACAGGATCTTTAATATTTTGGAATAAAATTTTACGGCTAAAAGGGAGAAGTGAATGGAGATGGGTGTACTCCTTTAGTTTTATGTTTTTGCATCAAAAATGTTGTTGCGTTGGCTTTTCAATACGAATTAATGAATATACACCCGAATAAAAATCACACGTTGTTTAAAACGTGACTACAAAATATGAAACAAAAATCTAAAGGCTTGAAACCTAAAAAATATTTCGATGAAGTAGCTCTTCATTAAGTTTCTGACAATTTTATTCAATATCATTGAGATAAGGCATTAAAGTGTATGTTTTTATAGGGTAAGAAGACAATTGTCTTTATTTTGGACCACAAAGATACCCAATATTCATTCCATGTAAAATTTTGTAGCTCATTGATATTGAAATACTCGGTTTACATTGATAATTTTTTCAATGTCTGTTTTTTATCAGAACCAATGATCAAAATTTCATCACTACTGATCTACTTCAATCTTTAAATGTTAATTTCTGTGCGGGATGGACTCTCGTCTTGTAACCACTTCATGGGTAGTGGTTTTGAAGTTTTGCTCTTCATGGCTATGAGAGGTTATAATCTTTTTGTACTTTTTTTACTTCTTTACTTAGTCAAAAAACAGTAAGAACTGTATGTGACATGTGGGAGAGAATAACAATTGCGCAACTTTTTCTTGAGTTCCACAATCTTTTCCCAACATCTTAACTACAAATAGTAGAGCTGAATGAAGAATAAAAGTTTCAAAAAAAGCGAAACCAGCAAATTTGGAAAACTAGACATTTTTGCTCCCGAGTTAAAGAAAACTTAATATCATCGGTAAATGAACTGCAGATTTTAATTTTTTGTATTGCTGACAAAGTACTAACAGCCCCGGCTGTACTCCTACCGTTACTAGCAATAGGAGAGCTCAACAAAACGTGCGCATAACGAAGCTACATTAATGTCCAGAAGCACAACAAGGGACCGTTTCGGCATTTGCTCAATGGATCAGGAAAACCAGATAAAAACCTGATCGAGATGGGGGTCACTGATCCGGAAGCTGAAGTACATTACTTGTTACAGGCGTATTAAATAATTTTTAAAATTATACATTACAAATGTAAACAAATGCATTGTATATCTTTGTTAAAATAAATATTATTTAATATAAATATTTTTTGATGGTAAGTGTAGTCTCTTGTATAGAAATAGTCATAACAAAAAATTACTTTTAAATTAAATGTGTGTACTGATTTTAATTGTTTAATGTCATCCGACAATATGTTGTAAGGTAACGTACAGGTATTATTAGTGGATTTCTTGTGATGAGCTGTTGATACTGACACCAGATGAATGTAATTTCTATGACGTGTGTTGTAATTATAAATATCAGTATTGCATGAAAATATATTCTCACCGTCAAGTAAGTCAGTCAGTTTTGACAAAACTACCGATTTGTAAATAAATAGGCAAGGCAGTGGTAAGATTCCAAGCCCAATGAAGATAGGGTTGTAGGATTCACGTGGATGGCATTTCATTATTATTCGAATAATTTTTTCTGCAATCTAAAAGTCTAAGTTCTATAGGATGAGCTTCTCCAAAATATTATGCCATACTCCAGGCGGGAATGTACTTTTGAAAAATACATGCAACGAGCTACATGAAGGCTGACATAATTTGAAAGAATTCTGAAGGCGTAACATATCGAAGTTAATTTAGCGTTTAATTTAGATATATGGATATTACATTTTAGGTGTGACTGAATTGAGATATCCAGAAATTTTGTTGCCTTAACATCAGCTAATTGCACATTATTTTTAATGGAGCTTGCGATTGGCGGTTTGAAATGCAAAAATACATTGAAACAGTTTTTTCGCTGGTTTACTATTAATTTGTTGTTACGAAACTAATTTGAAACTTCTGAAATCGTACAAATTATTGTTTCTTTTTTGCAAAGAACATTCGAGTCATCAGCAAACAGAACTGTTCTTCCATTTTTAATGGACAAGGGCATATAGTTTATCTATAAAAGATATGACCTAAGATCAAACCTTGCGAGACTCCATCCTCAATTGGCAAAAAATTGGAAAGACAAGTGGTAAGGTTGGATGGTTTGTGTAATAATGTAGAAATATTTTGTGTCGTAAGGTTGGAACAGTTTCTTGATCATTATGTACGGTATGTTTTTTTCACCGGATTATTGGGTAAGTGCCATATGTATATTTATAGTGTTGTTCTTTACGTTTATCACCAGTCCCTGATGATAGAATAAAAATATTCCGAAACGTTAGCAATCTCAATATTTTAATTTCCTCCGACCAAATCTCTTGATCTCAATTACCAATTAATTTCTTTTGTGAGGAAATTGTGAAATCCAGAGAGGTTTCTCACCTGGCTGATCATTCGTGGTTGAGTAAGGTGTTGGTCACCTCAGAGATGGACAGCAGAGGACTCCTGTCCGGCTTATCTGCGGATAACCGGTGTCGCTGACTGGGGTGCTGCTGAAACGAGTGAAAAATTGTACTTCAAACATTCATGGAAAACACAAAATTATGTACTACCTAAATATAGCGCATGAAGCGATGTCAGTTATTGACAAGAGTAATTTGATCATAAATTTGCCTTTACCTTAGGTATTACACGCAGAACCAAAATAATTTTATATAATGCTATTAACTTTCCTTTCTGTAATATCAATAATATTTACACAATTCCGATTCATTGTTTCCAAAATTATAAATAAACCTAAAGGTTATAAATAAACCTAAAAGTTACTTAAGTTGGTGAGTATCTAGTCAAAGAAACCGTCAAAAACGAACATGTTAATACATTAACTAAAAAGTACTAAATTAATATTTCAAAGAAGGTTAAAATACATTTTGATAATTAAAAAGATTGGAACACAGTATCAAATTTTCACAATGAAGAAATGCATTTAATATTTTTTTCATTTTTACCGTTATAATAATTATTAATTTGCATATTTCTCACAAATGCAGCGTTAGTGCAGGAAAACTCACTTGAAACACAAGTACAAGTTTGCAATAATATTTCCGAAATAACGTAAAATTTTTTTTTGAGAAATTAAATTCATTTTTAATAATAATTATCTCAGAACACAATTATGGTGTACCTGCTGTTCGGCTGCTTTGTGACAACATGCGTTTTTTTTCATTTTCCAATAAAATTCTAAATATCTGTAACATAAGCTGACAATAACAACACTGACAATAAATTACAGACTACACATGTTACATCTACTTAATCTAACACTACATTACATCTAATCTATAAAGCTACGTTAATGTAATCTACACAACACCTACTCAAGCATATAAGCACATAGATTACCGATTAGTTCTGCTCATACCGTACCATCCTAATGTGCTATACATTCTCTAGGTTACCATTAATGAATCCGCAAATTAAGATGGCAGATACAAAAATGCGAACAGTTCAATTTTTTTCCCTCGCAAATGAAAGGGTAGGCCGATTACAAAGGCTATTAAAATGCCATTACGGCGTAATGCTATCCCAAAATTGAGCCGCTCGCATACAAAAGAACTGCAAAATACTAGTTCTAGAAGCATTTTTGTTAAAAGAAACGTAGTCTAACTGTAAAATACGGAAAAGAAATATCGCAAAACAGTGATGCGTGTAAGAAAGAACACAAAAGATGCAAGAACATAACCACAAGACGTTTTTTTTTCGAATTCAGTGAACGTTATATCTGCAATTCCATCGCAAATGCCGTTGCACTGCATGCATGCGCTCCGCAGTACTTCCAAGGATTCAGTCGTGTCGGAGTAGATACGAAGAAATCAAATTAATCATACAGCCACCAGATATGTACCGGTGATATGTTCCTTCATTTTATCGAATAAGTACGTGCATTCGCGCAAAAGTGATCTTAGTGAAAAGAACAGTTATTTGCTGAGAGGTTAATAATAATTAAGCGCCATTGAAAGGCGAGGTTGAACTGATCAGATTATGGATATTAAAACTGAGTAAAGGGGAATAAAAAACGAATAACTTAAATGAGAAGAAACTACGGAGTGGAGATGGTAACAAAACGATTCCATTTGAGCAAGTATTTTTAATTGATTACGCTCGTTTGAAGTGTACTTTAAATATTGCAATTTCTTTTGGAATTAATAATTGAGCAATCAAATTCTTCCAGATATATTTCAATCAATAAACACACTCTTCTCCTAGAGAATCCTTGGAAGTTTGTAAGCACGTATTTGATCTAAAGTGAAAGAAATGCCGAAAGGCGAATACTATGTAGTATTCTCATGTGTACATATAAAGTATGAACACTTTTATCTATTAGTCAAAACAAAATTTCTTATGAAGATGATTTTTAGACAGATTTAGACAATTTCACGAATTCTACTCGAATGTCTTTCGGCGTTTCTCCCGAAGAAGAACTGTAAGATGCACAGCAGTAGCTAGCTAGCAGCAGAGATAAAATAAATAAAAAGTGAGATAATATCTGCTTCACTCACTGGGGTGCTTGGTGGTGATACGGAGTGGTGTAGGGATAGTACTGGTGGTGGTACTGATGATGGTGGTGGACGGAGTTCCATACCTCGCTGGGGGCGGGGCCCGCGGCGCCGCTCGAGGAGGAAGTAGTCGAGGGTGTCGCCGAGACGGCGTCGCCGCCGTAGGCCGCGCCCAGGTGCTGGTGGTGGTGGGAGACGGGGTGGTGCGGTGGGGGCGGGGCGGGCGGGTGGAACACCGAGTGGTGGGTCACGTGTCCGGGGTGAGGCGGCGGCGGCGGCGGCGGCTGCTGCTGGTACGCCTGGCCCTTGCCGGCCAGGCTGACGGGGCTGGCGGCGTGCGGGTGCGGGTGCGGGGAGGCGGGGGGCGGGGCGGGGGCGGGCGCCTCGGACTTGGCCGCCACCACGCCGCCGCCCGCCCACTTGCACGCCGACGCGGCGCTGGTGGTGGCGGTGGCGGCGGCCGTGGACGCGGGCGCCAGCGAGTTCATCTCGGCCAGCGACTTGAGCGGGTCGGGCCCGGGCGGGCTGCCGTACTTCTTGGGGCTGCCGCCCACGCCGTAGCCGCCGTTGGCCAGCCCCTTGTCGCCCGCGCCGGGGTCGAGCGGCGTGGGGCTGCGCCCGCCCGAGTGGTTGAGCGTGGTGGTGCCGCCGCTGCCCCACATCAGCACCGTCTGCCGCGGCGCGTCCGCCGCCGACGACACGGGCGACGCCGCGTAGTGGTGCTGCGGCATGCCCTGGCCGCCCATGTGGTGGTTGGAGAGGTGGTGGCCCGGAGGACTACCCGACGCCTGCATCAGCCCTACCTCCGTCTTGATGTCCTCCAGCTTGGGCGTGACGAGGCCGTTGGCGGCGGCGGCGGCGGCGGCCGCCGCGGGGGACGAGCCGGCAGAGTTGGACGACAGGCCGTCCATGGACGGAGAGTGTTTCGTGGAGACGGATTTGAGTCCTCCGCTGCCCTTCACGCCGAGGTCGGGCGACGCCGACATCACCAGCGGCTGGATGGTGACGGCGGACGGCGACACCGAGTAGGGCGCCGAGACGTCCAGGCACTTGCCCGACCCCAGCCCCGTCGTCACCACGTACCCTCGCGAGCTGTCCACCACGGTGGCGTACTTGCTGGCGGCCGACGTGTCCACCAACTGCTGGCACGAGTACAGCTTGTCGTCACTTTTGCTGGTCAGCTGGTGGTGCATGTGGTGGTGGGAGGTGGCGCCGGCGGTGGCGCTGGTGTCGTACGTGGGTAGGGCACAGGTCGTGCCGCGCGGCGACATGTCCAGGAAGCCGTTGCTCACGTACGGCGTGGTGGCGGCCGCGTGGTGGTAGTCCGAGTAGTACGTGCCCAGCGGCCTGTACTGGTGGAACAAGTTCTCGGTGGTGGCCGCCAGGAACCGGTTGTCGAGCGCGGCGGCCGGGTACAGCGACTGGTGGAAGTTGCTGGCGGAGTGGCCCATGTAGGAGGAGAGCCCGTTGTCCGAGACGGGCCCGGCCGACACGCCCGAGCCGGCGTACGGCGTGGAGTACATGTTGTAGGCGGCGGCGACGGCGGCCGCCGCCGCGCTCGAGGTGTCGGACGTGGCGGCGGAGATGTAGTCGACGGCGGCCATGCTGTTGGAGATGGCGGCGGCGGCGACGGCGGCGCCCGCGGCGGCGGCGGCCGCGCCCCCGGGGTGGCCCGCCACCGCCGCCGCCGCCGCCAGCTTCCGCTTCGTCCGGCACGTGGACAGGAAGTCCCGCAGCTGAGTCTTGTAGCGGCGGTTGACGCGCTGCGGCGTGCCCGCGCCGCCCGCGCTGCCGCCCCCGCCGCCGCCGCCGCCGCCCCCGCCCGACGAGCCGCCCGACGGCGACGACGACGAGTGGTGCAGCGGGCTCGACCCCATCACCAGAGGGTCCGAGTCGGCGAAGTAACTGTTGGTGAGGCCGGCGTCCAAGTAGCTCACCTTGAAGTCCATGGTGCGCTTGCCCAGCAAGTCACGCCCTTCCTCTTCCCTGCAAGCACGGACCGCGTTTCAGACAGGGCATCGGCAATGAAAACATTCATGTAAGATCAAACACAACTGCGATACGTACACTGTTTTATAGCAACGAATAATTCCCATGAACAACTTAACATACTTCGTATTTGACAGTTGATAAGGATTAATGATATGAAAGTAAACAAGTCAATTTATTGTCACGGAAAACATCTTACTAAATAGATTTTTTACAAGAAAAATTTACAGATATTTTGAAAAAAGAAAACGTATAAATGAAACTTCTTTTAAATTGAATATTTAAAGCATTACCCAATCATTTGACGTAAAACGTTCATTAAATGCGATATCATCGTAAGTTGAAACTTGTCGTTTTCTGCTTATATTCGTATCGTTCGTCAAAACGTATTTTATAGTTTTTTAAAGAGAGACAATCTTGCATTACAGAAACAAAATGTGTGATTGGAAAGATTTAAATTTGTTTTTAATTGCAGTGAATATTTACCTTGAAAAGCGTTCTTTAGAAAACAACTGATTTGAGTTATGACTTTGTTAAGTGCTGCAACCAGGCTTTCCCCTAGGTGTATGTGTGTGTGTGTGTGTGTGTGTGTGTGTGTGTGTGTGTGTGTGTGTGTGTGTGTGCGTGCGCGTGTGTGTGGGAGCAGGGTGTCTTCAGGTCCAGCCCATGTGATGTTTTCTCTTGAAGAATTTGTCATTGATGTGAAATTAAAATTTATTTTCAATTATTTATTGTTACAAGATATTCGATTGAGATATTGAATGACTCTCATTACTACAGAAAATGAGTAAAACTGCATTTGTGAATATATGTATGTAATGTGAACATACAGTCGGTTCATAGTGAAAATTTATATAGAAAATGAACTTTAAATATTACACCTTTAATTGCATTTTTTTTATAGAATTGACCAAATCACCGGTTTAAGTGAGAGGAGTCCACCAAGTTACAGGCTCATTATTGTTTGTTTACCGGTAAGCATACAAGTACGTACATTTTCTCAATTATGTGTAAAGAGCAGAGTAACGTCAGGCAATTGTATCGGTCATCGACAATCCGTCTGAGACTTTGAGTGCGACCAATGAACGGCGCGCGTTCGAATGAGGCGGAGCGGAGCGCGGCGGGCGGACGGGCCGCGAAGCGCATCGCGGCCCGCCCGCCCGCGGCGTCGCGCCCGCGACAGCCCATTACGGCGGGCGGCTGGCACGGGGCAATACCATTACGGCGCGTGTTTAAAACTTAATTAGTTGTTAAAAACTGACGGCGGTGGCGGCGGCCGTGCGCGCGGATGAGCGAGCCCAAGTTTGTAATGGGCCGCCGCAGGTGCGCCGTTTTCCGAGCGCGCGCGCGCAGCGCTACCGGCGGCGCGCCGCGGAACTGTTGACAGCGGAGCAGCGCACGTCGGGAAAGCCTGCGGTTGTTCTCGTTTTTTGGAAGGACGGGTTGTGACAGTTGTCAGCAACTCGTGTGAAGGGAGGAGTCGTCACCTCGTTTGTTAGGGAAGAGAGATATAAAGAGGGAGAGAGGAAGAGAGGAGGGTCAGAGGGAGGAGAGACAGAGAGAGATGGAGAGTCAGTGACAGAGAGAGGAAAGAGGAAGGGAGAGAAAGAGTATATTTCGTACGGAGATTCCTTGGTAATATAAGGCTTATTGCTGGGAGATATTTCGGAAGGGTATGAGGAATGAGTTCATAGCATCATTGTACTTAATGGGCATTCAGCATTTAAGATGATCGGATAGGCTGGGAAAATGAAACTTCATATTCTGTTATCAATTAGTGACTTGGGAGTAATATGACGGAATTGAAATGCTTTACGCATTCACTCAGGGCGTTTTAGTTTGGCAATACGATCATTTGACGAATAGATCTTATACAACAGATAATTTTTGTGGCCTTAATATGCCATATTTTAGGAACGCTAAAACGAGTTCTTATCTTTCTAGGTTATCTTTATAGACCGAGTAATACCGCAATGTGTAGGTATCTACAGGGAATGTTACTCTTTGAGTAGTACATTTCTAATGTATCTCACATTTATCTTTGATATAGTTATTTAAAGCGAAATATTTAGTATTACAAATCCACAATGTCTGAAAACTACAAACGCGGAATTATTTCTGAATTTTATACTTAATATTTTCCCACATTGGTTATATCAAGCCAATATAATTTAAGTGATACTTTTCGAGGTAAAAAGTACAAAGAATGTGGGGAAAAGTGATAACATTTTCTTACGAAATACCAGAGTTATAATAATTATTGCAGGTTTCATTTATTAAAAATATTAAGGCCAATTACAAGTAAACCTCATTGAAATGTTAGAAAGGACTATTGATTTGATAAGATTTTTTCGTGTTTCCTGGCGCGTCAACGGCTTTGGTCATTAGTCCCGTTAGTGTAGTGCATGTTTTTTCTCGGGAGATGCGCGGTGATCTTTCCCCGCTGGATGGCGAGATCCGGCGCCGACCTACCGTCGGCTAGTGGGGTTTCCCCCCTAACCAGGACTCTCCCACCAGCGGGGCACCGCCCAGCCGGGACAAGCTCTAAGCTCCCGACCGGTCTCCTGGAATATGTGGAAGTATAGTGCATGTTAGCGTAAGTGAGTGTGTAAGCGGAGAGGATAGGACAAGGAAGAGGAAGGACAGATCCCGCGCGGCCCGTGGCCCGTTTGGTACGGTACTGCTCCGGCATTTCCCTGGTGTTGATCGGAGAAACCACGGAAAACTACCGATCAGAAGAAAGGACTGCTGCCTGCGGTTGACTCACATGAGCGGCCGATGCGTGCTGATGACGAAGTCGGGCTTGGAGTTCTTGTAGACGAGTCGCGAGGACGTCTGCAGCCACTGCCATCCGCCCTCCTTCGTCTGGAAGCGGTACGCGATCATCCCCGACGCGCCCGTCTTCAGAACTGCAACACACACACACACCGTCAGTGCATGGCTCATCGTCGGGCTGAAAGCACTTCCGTTTTTAGACAGTGGCAAAAATAGTACTTCCGAAATGTTTGGCATCAGGAAGAATTTCGCATTTCATGTCGCACAATGTTCAAGTCGCTTACTTCTTGGCAGTCCGGGTGACGCCGCGTCGTTGGCTGAGAGTCCGACGTTTCGCCTGACATGTCGCAGGCTTCATCAGGGCATTGACATCGCGATGTTGTGCGACGGGTGTTGTATATTGTCCGGCCTGAGCGGTCGGGTGGGGTGGGTGCGCCAAGACAGCCAAGAAGTAATCGACGCGAGCCGCGGAAGCTTACGTGTTCAACTTCAAGTCGCTTCGAAGAACGTGAGGGAAAGAAAAAAAATCTAAGCTTTTACGAATGTTAATAACAAATATCCGCGTAATGTTAAAATAGTTTGAGATAGTCAAATACTTTATTTTTATAACAAACGGTCCTTTGCTGGCAACAAATGCTAGTACAATACGTAGTACTTTATTTGCTGATAGTAACAAACAGAAAGTACTATTTTATGCATCGCTTTGTTAAAGTAATTTGAATAATGGTTTATGTAGACAATGAAACCTGATTAACGGTTCTTGAAACATGCAACTTGCCACTCTGCTTCTCATCCGTGCTGGAAAAGCAGTAATCAAGTTTTTAATCTTAATATAGTCATTAGATGTTACAACATATGACTTTCAAAATGAGATTATACCATGTCGCATTTGATATAACACTCCTTCACGTACTATGTAACAAATTGCACTTGTAATAAATGTTCAAGGTTGGCGGTGAATCGTCAAATTAGGTATTATTGTAAGATTTATTACCTATTTTGACGATTGAACAATTACAGAAGTTTTAGGAAACTAGTGGTGCTACAAAACCACATACTTTCTTGCAATGTTTGTGACTTTTACAATTTTCGAAAGTTCAACCAAAATTAGACCTTTGCCATCGTCATAACATTGATATTTATTAATCTATATTACATATTTATAAAACACTATAAATATTTCCAAAGTATATTACGAACATTCAGTTTTCGAGTGAATGGTTCGGATTTTTTTACCTCAGTCAAAGGGACTGTAATAATTCAAATTATGAGAAAAACATTTGATAACCTGGATCGTATATTGAACAAAAAAGCACATCAGAAACAATATCAATGATTTTCAGCTTTCTAAAACAAATTATAACAATAAAAACAAACTCTCAGCGATGGGTCTTTGAGCACTTTCTGTTGGTAATGCTTGAGTTAATATTTATAAAAATTTGGGATTTTGAAAAGTGTTGTTCAAACGTAACACGTGCAGAGACCAAACAAGCAATTCTCGACGTTTTGGAAGTTAAACAAAACTGAATACATTAATGAGTATCGTTTCACATGATGTTGCGAGTTTTGGATGAACCCGTTTCTCTGACAAGGGCCTTTTCAACAGGTTTAGGTCGAAATCTAGTTGAACTCGTGGCTCATTGCTAAGTCGCTAGCCTTTCATCACTGAGATCCGGGTCCTCTTGACAACTGACTGCGACGAGACGCGACAGACAAAATATTAACGGAGGATCACTCCGAAAAGCGCAAAGCGCTCAACGCCCTCCCCCCAAGGGGCTTGGAGACACGTTGCGTCAAAGTAGATGGGAAAAAAAAGAAAAAAAAAAGGACCTGATTTTTTTTCTTTTGAAAGATATTTAGTGTTTATGAGAGGTGTGAAAAAAAAGTTGAGTGGTACTCACGTTCCTGGTGCGCGGAGGCGACGTAGGCGAGGTCGTCGTAGTGCACGAGGTCGTAGCCGCCCAGGTTGGCCAACTCGGCGTCGGAGTAGCCCAGGAGCAGCTTCCCGCGCTGGTCCATCGACACCAGCGCCAGGTCCAGCTTGTGCTTGCTCTTGAACATGACCTCCTTCTGCGGGATCTCGAGCAGCGACGGCGGCCCGAACGGCGTGCAGATGGCGAACAGCGCCAGCGGCGGCTCCTCCGTCTTGCGGTTCTGCCCGTGCAGCACCTTGACGCGGCCGCGGATGTCCAGGCGCTGCCACACACACACACACACACATGCGCATGTTAGTGATGTGGCATCGTCAACAAAACATTCATTTGCCAAACGTCCGTTTTCAAAATTTAAAAAACAACAACAATCGGTATAAAAAAAATCGATGTTCAAATTTAAAAGAACATCGATGTTCAAAATTTTAAAAACATTGATGATCAAAATTTAAAAAAAACATCGATTTTTAAAATTTAAAAAATTTTCATAATTAAAAAAACATCCATGTTCAAAATTAAAAAAAACATCTATGTTTAGAATTTAAAAAACAACATCGATGTGAATATTTTGAGTACCTTTTGAACATTTACATACTGCAGGAACCACCTGCTTTGGATTACAGATTCTTAGCACTCCTTTCTATACTAGCCTTTTCGCATTCGTTTCCATGAATGGTAACGATGGTAACCATGAAGGTGAAACGAAATGGTGATGATAAGGGGTGAAAGGACGAACACAAATACAACCATGTTCGAGGCGGGACTCGAACCCGCGACCCTTCGGTCCGAGATCGCCACGACACTACTGCCTTAGCGATCTCTGCCACCAGATCGGCAAAAAAATACTGTATTGTTTCACTCATTTTTCAGTGTTTCCTCGCACGTCAACTACGATGGACATTATTCCTGTGGCTGTAGCACATGTCATAGCTGGAAGGCAGTGCAATTGAAACTCTGAAACGTAAAATCCGACGTCAACATACAGGGGTTCCCTTTTCCACGTGTCTCCTCCAGTGGGGCACCGTCTCAGCCGTGTCAAATTTTACGCTCTGGACTGATCTCAAATATTGAGCAAGTAACTGTGTGTGTAAGGGAAAGGGGAAGAATGTGGAAGCAAAGTTTGCGCGATGGCGTTGATCGGAGAAACCACGGAAAACTATCGATCACAGCAGCTGGTCGCTAGAATTCTCCTCCTGACATTTTTCTCATTTCCTTTCAATCTCCTCCTCTGGATCTCGCTATGTAGCTAGTGTCGAAAATTCACCTCCGCCGGCACTCGAACCTTAGGACTTCCTAAACAGAGACGCTGCAGAGGAATAGGAGAAGCTGTGCCATCGCAACTGGTGTAGATGAGACAACTTCATTCAAGGACGTCGAACAAAATTGTTTCCTCTCTAGAGCTATTTGTCGGACTGAACAAATGCACAAGTTACAAAGAAAATGAGAATGGCCATTCATTAAGAGAAAGAAATGAAGGTGACATTTTCTCCTGGTACCGAAGGCTTGTTTTGAAACTGAACGTTGAGAAATTTACGGACATACTACGAACTAATGAAATGCCACTAATACCAGTTCAATAGTACATATTTCTATTCACTTCTAATAAACATGGCATACCATTGCACCTTTTGGTTGTCAAAACATTCTATTTTAACGTCTTAAGAACAATATGATTATTTAATGATTCATTTAACTTTACAATAGTTGTTCACTTTCCCTAACGTGCCCTCGAAATTATCGAATTTATTCCTATACTAACCCAATTTTATGAAGAAATTTTACTGTACATATAATGTTTTTATTGATATTCATTGAATTTTTTATCGAATAATGTCGCTGTTACATGCAAAGTAAATTGTTCTTCAGGGTATTGAAAACAAGTAAAATACCAGTCTTATATGGCGACACCGCGAATTATACACTGAAAACTGAAAAAAGTATCGTTCTTTTAAAAATTTGTTTAAATGATTCACACAAATTGCTCAACAAAACGAAGTAAATATTAATTATTAGTTTAAGTGAATGATAATTGTCTTAACGAATTAATTGATATCATTTCTTGGGTATTTTGAGAAGACAGTAATTTCTACATCAACTACTTCCCTATCGCTTTCACGGCCTCTTTCCCACATTAAAGTTGCAAAAGATTTCACTTTCAATGTATTCTCAGATGGGAAACGCCGCTTGGCGGAAGGCAATGCTAGTGCATGTCGTAGTCAACGTTTGAAGTTCGGAGTAAAAGGGAATCGTGTTTCTTAACACTGTAAGAATTAATTTACCCATCTGAACAGTATGTTCATTTCTTCAGTTCAGTTAAATTCAAATTAAAAGTTATCATTTATATTCGATCGATGAGAGAACCCGACATATTCCTTTTCAAGTTCTTTATGTAAATGCTAATTGTTTGAATTTAATTATTTAATTTAATTTGAAAAGCAACAGTAAAAGTTATAGTATACAACGTAAAGAAATTATGGAGGAAACAATTATCAACTCTTATGAATACTTTTATAGCAAAAGAAACGCCAGATGGACCGATGAAAAGAAACTCAAGGTACTTAATTGTCAAAAGAGAAATACCGGATAGAAGAAGAACAGTTAGACAAAATAAAATGAGAAAGAAAGTTTCAGTAAAGAAGTAAAAACCGATCATTGTAGAGGTCTGGTGAAATGTACGTCCAAGAGGAAGAATTTGAGCAAATCAAATGAGAGCCATAGAATTCGCCTTCTGCTCACGTGGCCGGGGGCTGCTTGATTAATTGATTGATTAGTTTCCGGAGGTGACAACTACTAAGGTCATTAGTTCCGTAAGTATAGTGCATGTATTATCGCGGGAGATGGCGGTGATCTCCCTCTCCAGCCGGATGGTGAGGTCCGGCGCCGACCTACACGCCAACTTGTCGGTATTTTCCCCAACCAGGTATCTCCCACTAGCAAGGTTCCTCTCCAGCCTGACAAGCTCCCAGCTCTCGATCCCCCTGCGGTATGTGTGTTAGTGTGCTGCATGTAAGTGTAAGTGTGTTTAACTAAGGAGTAAGAATAGAACAAGAGCAAGGGAAGATCGAGAGCGGTCTGTAGCCCGTTTGTTGGAGTACTGCTCCGGCATTCGCCTGGTACTGATCGGAGAAACCACGGGAACTACCGACCAGAGCAGCCGGCCGCTAGGATTCTCCTCCAGACAGCGGCTGAATTGGACCGAGGGTTGCGAAGCCGCCGACCGACGCTCGGTGCGAGACTACCCTCCCCCTCTCCCCCTCCCTCCCCCCCTCCCGCCCCCCGACCCCCGCCCACTGCCCACCGCCTCGCCCAGGGCCGCCCGAGCGCCGGCCGGCCGGCCGGCCAGCCCGCCGCCCTCCCACGCATTATCATATCGGCCCGGGCCATCTGCTTTAACCGTTACTTTGTAATTATAAACAGTGCTTAATTAACGACACCGGGCCGTAATTGGCGCGATCATACTCGCCCTAATCTCGCATCGCGTCGCGTCATAACCACTAGAGGAGGAGCGCGCCCTGGCGGCGCAGGGCGATGCATATGCATACGCATATTAGCACCCCTCCCCCACTCCCCCACCCCCACCCCGCTGGCTTTGTGGGTCCGAAGGCGCTAAATGAGACTCCGTCGAAGGGAGCGCCGTCGTAGTCAATACTTTTCTTTACCCTCTTTTCCTGAGTTATTGAAATTTTGGCAATTAGTGGTTACTTTTTTTAATGAGTTAGAGATGGAATAAAAATTATCTTTCAGCCGTGCATACAATTTTTGCTGTTTTTTACTTAACTTCAGTGTCCGGCATTAGACTAATTATAATATTGCATAGTAATTACTATAATGTACTGGTAGATGCGTCTCCGAGATATCTGCGAGACATTCAATAATTAGTTTGTGTTCTGAAACTGAAAAGAGACCAAAGAAACATGGCCTCTATTATTTTGTAGACCACCTTAACCAAAAGCGTGATTCATTATCATTTTCTGAGGAGGTCGTTTAAAAAGGCTCAGGATTTTAGGTGAATCTCGAACATTTTGTTTCCCGTCGTGGGCAGTACAGTCTAGCGGTCGGCTCAGAGAAAGCTGTGAACGACGCCTGTTTAGTCGCAGTCTTAAGTAAGTCTTGGCTGTGAAGGGACTGTTTCTGTCTTTTGGTTTTCAGTACAAATTTTCCGGTTTAATTATTGCATTTTCAATTGACATATGGGAAAGATAATATGTGTACAACATCGACTTGTGAAGGGCGTAAAAAATAGTATGTAAGGGGCAGTGTGTCAAAGAATAATGGTGTAAAATACGGTATCTGAGTAGCAAGTTTGTAAACAAATATATTAATTCAGTACGTAACATGATTGACTTACTCAAATTTTTTTATTTGAGCTTACGGAGGAAGATTATGACGGAAAATAAGTTTTTTTTACAAAGATTCTTATTTTTACAAAAATAATTACCAAATGTTTTCTTTACAGTTTTTCAAAGTCACGCCAATTCTCAACTGATTTCTTGCTCTCGAGCCGAAGTTCTCGGAAGTGATTCTCGTTCGCGTATCATTGCCTGACGATCGGAATTCACACTGTGACATGTGCACCCCACCGTGAGGCGCGTTTGTAAATACGTCGTGTCGCGAGCTGGCTACAAGAGACCTCCTCTCTGCTCGGAAAGGTGAGGCACGACCTAGGGACAGAGGCAGCGCCCCTTTTTTCGAAACGGGCGCCTAATTAGTTTGTTGTTGCTACTGCGAGCTCGACAAGATTATCAGCGCCCGCCGCCACATGTTAATGCTCGTCTCGGCCGCGCGCCGCGCTGGGGACGCGCTCTATTAATTACGAGCTCCATTGAAAAGTCTTTATCTGCGCCGGCGGACAGCGACGCGGCGTTTTTGTCCGGTGGGAGGGGTGGGGGCGGGGGACGCGCCCGCGGTCACGGCGACAGGGCGGAGGGGAGGGCGAAGGGAGCAGAGGTGTGGAGGATGGAGATGGTTGGGGTGCTCATGATGTTGAAGATGTGATGATAGCTGCTGACAACGACGCATGTTAAAAAAATGGGAGTGGGAAAACGTTTAGAAGTGATGCGATAGTTGGAGTATGTGGAGACAGTAGGGACGACGTATTTCTAATATGGTTATCGTTACAATGTGTACGTTAAAAGTCCTACAGACACGGGCAGGTAACAGGTAGCTCGGAATGCTTCTCTTGCAATCGTGCAAAAGCTGTCGGTAGTGCGGAGGGTGATGGAGGTTGCACAGAACGAATGGGAGTCGGCCATTTCAATGTAGTTGGCAGCAATTAGGGCTGGGTGGTGTGCTAGTGAAGTTCGGTGACGGAGAGAACGCGAAGTTACAAGCAGGAACGGATAGAGCAGCGGGCAATGGTAGTACTGAAAGTTTCAGTGAAGGCGGCAGAGGTGATTATGCCTTGTATTAGCCGAATGTCCTCCCCCTTTTACATTTGTTGCCTGTCTACTTAACTGGAGATTATCATTTCGCGGCGTCGCGCTGCGTGTCTCCTTTCGAAAACACATGCGAGAAAAAGTTTACTCCTGACGGCCGCTTTGCCTAACAATCCCACCGAAGTTTAGTAAACACGAGATGAATTTTGATATTAAAATGTGGGTATGTGGTGATACCCAGAGGAAACGCCATGTTACTACAGAAGAACACGACAGGATAATTTTCCTTACAGAGACTACGAAAGAACTGACGCTAAAAAGAAAACATTCATTAATGCGTCATATTAACGAAACATTATGCGTGGGCGACCAGTGATAAATAATAGTTTTTGTTGAATGGCCAGCACTGAAGAAATACTTATAGCAGATCAATGTTTAGCACATAAAAAGCTTATGAAATTCATTAAAAAGTGTTAATGGTTTTAGATTTAAATATTCTGCCATTACTCGAGTAACATTTGTACTTCAAAAAATATTTGCATAACATATTACCGGTTTAGGTGGCTGAGGATACAAATTGATGCAGTGCCTCTGACTGGGAGGTCCTAGGGTTCGAGTTCCGACAATGGCAGGATATTCGACACTAGCTTCGTAGTTAGATTGAATTCAACCGCTGTCTGGAGAAAACTTCTAGCGACCGGATCTTCTGATCAGAAGTTTTCTCTGGTTTGTACGAACACCACCAGGCAAATGCCGGAACAGTACCTTAACAAACGAGCCACGGGCTGCGTGCGATTTTTGCTTCCTCTTCCTTGTCCTAACCACACCCAACCTTATGTGCACTTACAATTACATGCCGGGAGACCAGTCCGGAAGCTCAGAGCTCGTTCCTGCTGGGGCGGTACAGCGTTGGTGGGAGATATCTGATTGGGGAAAACCCCGCAAGCCGATAGGTAGGTCGGCGACAGGTCTCGCCATCCAACGGGAGATCACCGCCGCCACCACCACGTACTCACTCACTCACTCACTCACGCACTCACTCACTCACTCACTCGCTCACTCACTCGCTCACTCACTCACTGACGCACTCACTCACTCACTCGCTCACTCACTCGCTCACTCACTCACTCACTCGCTCACTCACTCGCTCACTCACTCACTCACTCACTCACTCACTCGCTCACTCACTCGCTCACTCACTCACTCACTCACTACAAAACATTCACTACACTTACTAATGTCTTTAGCAGTTGACGCGCCCAGAATCACTAATCAATCAAAAGCATAACAAATTACTCTTTAAAATCCGTCGTTTCCTTGGTCACAAGAAAACGAAGTAGGCGAATCACTGCGATTCGGGCGCCCCTGGCGCCGGCGGCGGCAAGAAGCTGCAGGTCGTAATTGCTCTGTATAAATAACGCCCATGCATATTCATGGGGCGCCTGGGCCGCGTCTGTCACCTCCCGGTAGCCCCCTCGGCCGTTTGCTCCGCGCCGCGCCGCCGCGACGCGGAGAGCTAATTACAACTATTTCATTAAAATATTTAGGCCGGGCGGCGGCGGCGGCGGCGGTGGCCCTTAATGAGAACGTGTGAGTAATGAAGCAGCGGGGCCGCGACTCAAACGGAGCGAGATTTATCGCGGGTGGAGCCCCGGCGGTGGGGGCATTGCCACGAGGTGGGAGCAAAGGATTGGGTGACAGTGGTCATAACGAAGGGGAAGGAGGGAGAATGGATATGATCACGAGAAGTGGGATTTAGATGGTGATGCAAGGAATTGGAGAAGATAATCGTGGAAAAAGAAAAGTGGAGGTAGCAATACGTAGAGAACTTTCTCAAGGACTGTGGTTGTAATGAAAAGACAAGAAACTACGGGGATCGTTATGAATTGTCGAGTGATTGAAATGATATCTGAGCCTGTGACTGGAAGATTCGTGTCTAGAGGGATTAATTGAGAAATATGAAAAAACAGTTATTTATGCTCCAAGGGCGTTATAAGGGTTCAAATGTTCGAGCGACGACAAAAAATTCGAGGGCGTTCGGCCTGAGGGATTTTTTTCCGCCCGAGGTCGATAGAACCAGTTAACGCCCGTGGTACATAGGCCTACATACTTTCATTTTTTACCTAATTCTATTGATTATGATTTACGTATTTACTAATTAACTAAATGTTAACTTAACTCGGTTTGTCTTTTCATATTTCCCTCTTATAATTCCCTTTCAGAATTCCCTTCGTAAGGTAACATGTAGCATCATTCAACTGTTTTCATATTTCCCTGGTAAACACAGTCCTCCCTATCTAGATAAGCTATGCAGCATATATCGAACTCCGTATCGATGGCAAGATATAACGTATAAGTAAAAAATAAATTCATTTAGGCTCTCATATGTAACAGCTGGGAAGAGAGTGGGTTAATATCGATAAGCTAATCCACACTAAAGTGTTATAGAAACTAGCTAGTACGAGAAAGGCTGTGCCATTCTGTAGCTCCACTGGTTAAAAAATATTTCGTTTTACAAGCAAACAAAAATCTGTATCATCAATATTGTAATTTTCAACGTCAATTTTTTGCACTTTTGTAAAATTTAGAATTTGACGAAAATGAGAATAGCAGTAACCTTTTTCCTCCTTTGCTACATACAAGGAAAAATGAAGAAAAAGAAAAAATTAAAGCATTTTTTTAGAAAAAAATTGTGTAAAGCATTTTTTAAGCGTTCCTTACGCTAACCGAGGAAAATGAGACAGTTTTAAAAAAATTAGAAAATATTGAGGTTTCAAATATAGAACTTTAAAAATTAAAATATCCGTTTAAAGTAACAGATCTTCTAGTTCTTTGACATCGATCGGGGAAAATCATTTTTGGAGAAAATCGTTTTAACAGGTTCGGCACTAGAGTTGACCGCAAGAGGATATGTCAGAACAGGTCAGAAGGAAGAACGTACCGACAGGTACACGTTTTGCCGTCAATAGATTTTTAGGTAATAATGTCCTCCAAAATAAGCTGATTATCACTACACAATGTGTTAGAGGAAGTATTCTACTATGTAGAGGGAAAAATTTACTCACTTTTTCGTTACCAGGGTCCCCACAACGTGTTCTTCAGTCGAAAATTCGACGTTTTCGGGTGCAGCATTAAAATACTTTATCTTTACTTTAGTAAAGATACGTACTACGTATCTTTAGTATAGGTACGTATTAAGAAGAGAAAGAAAAATTCTTTATTAAAAAAAATACTACTTCGCCGTGCTTTTAATTATTTGGAAAACTTGAGCAGGCAAGTGAATACTACATTCAGAGCGTGCAGTCTTCTCTATACGAAATTTTCCTACAATTTAGTAATGAATTGCTCTTCATGAATTATGATTTAATTAAGAGTTCTTCTAAGAAACAAAACTTAAGTAAAGAGTACTTGATAATTGTCAAAAATCATTTTCCCAAATTATTATAACATTTAATAGTTACGATTTCACGGAACGTGATCAGTGTCTAGCTAATGTTGGGTACTTGCAAAATTCCTTTCGATCATTTTCATTCACTGTTTTCATTTTTGGACACTGTTCTTCCAAACTCAGTATAAACAACATATTCTTTAAAATAGTAGATTGTAACTGATCGATCAATCACATCTTTATACGTAATTAAACTTTGAAACATTTATTGTTCTGTTTTCGTTTCATGAAGTTGAAGTGTATGAACATTCCTTTTCAGGAATTAAAAAAAAAATACAAATACTCGTATTCATTCAGTTTTGAGTTTCACTTATAACAAAATGAACATACAGAAGTGGTCAATTTTATCGTTTGACTCATTTGAATGTTAGATAATAACAAAAATCAGCGAGGTGTGAAAGGTAATGCTAAGTGGAAAAGGCAAATGGTAATTGTAACTTTATCTGCGTGTAAAGTTAGTGAAAGCTGGCTATGGGGGCTGTATTTAGGCCATACGGAGTAGGTATGTCCCTAGAAAATCCGTCCGTTTCAAGAGGGTAAATGCTAGACGAGAGGCGAGTGGCGAGAAGTGAGAGGCGAGTGGCGAGTGGCGAGTGGCGAGAGGCGAGAGGCGAGAGGCGAGAGACGAGAGGCGAGAGGCGAGAGGCGAGAGGCGAGAGGCGAGAGGCGAGAGGCGAGAGGCGAGAGGCGAGAGGCGAGAGGCGAGAGGCGAGAGGCGAGAGGCGAGAAGCGAGAAGCGAGAGGCGAGAGGCGAGAGGCGAGAGGCGAGAGGCGAGAGGCGAGAGACGAGAGGCGAGAGCGAGAGGCGAGAGGCGAGAGCGAGGCGAGAGGAGAGCGAGAAGGCGAGGCGAGGCGAGGCGAGAGGCGAGAGGCGTGTGGCGAGAGGCGAGGGGCGAGAGGCGAGAGGCGAGAAGCGAGAGGCGAGAGGCGAGAGGCGATAGGCAAGGGACGAGGGGCAAGAGGCTAGCGGCGAGAGGCGAGAGGCGAGAGGCGAGAGGCGAGAGGCGAGAGGCGAGAGGCGAGAGGCGAGAGGCGAGAGGCGAGAGGCGAGAGGCGAGAGGCGAGAGGCGAGAGGCGAGAGGCGAGAGGCGAGAGGCGAGAGGCGAGAGGCGAGGCGAGGCGCAGGCACTTGAGTAACGCGGAACGCTTGCCGGTGGGCGGGGCGCGTGTCGCCAGCGCGGGAGGACGCGCACGAAAGCGTGGGAGTCGTGCCTTCCGCCCCGCCCCGCCCCGCCCCGCCCCGCCTTCCCGTCGCGTCCACACTCCAGAGATGTCAGCTGTCATCGCGCGACGTAGCCCACTTTGGCTGCGGACGCGGCCGACAAGGGACAGCGCTCGGAGCGCCGACGGCCGATCGTCCAAGCACGCGGCTGTGGGGGTGGGGCGGAGTATGACAGTGTGGGTTGATCGCAGCGACAACGACGCAGCTGGGGCCGAAGCGAAGGAGAGCGACGAGAGGCTCGTTGCGGGAGAGGAGGAATGTGTGCGGTTTCGCAAATGGAAGCCAGGTAGGCGATGTCCTGGATCCGTATTAAGAGGCGGTGTTATGAGGACAGCAGTAGTGGTGCCCGCTAGTGCCAAGGCATTGCGGAGGATAGGCCGTGGGCCAGGCCGTGGGACGGGCCATGGGACAGGCCGTGGGACGGGCCGTGGAACGGGCCGGGGGCCAGGCCGGGGGCCAGGCCGGGGGCCAGGCCGGGGGCCAGGCCGGGGGCCAGGCCGGGGGACAGACCGGGGGACAGACCGGGGGACATGCCTGGGGAAAGGCCGGGGGACAGGTCGGGGGACAGGCGGGGGGACATGTCAGGGGACAGGCCGGGGGACAGGCCGGGGGACAGGCCGGGGGACAGGCCGGGGGACAGGCCGGGGGACAGGCCGGGGGACAGGCCGGGGTGCAGGCCATTGGATAGGGCGGGGTCGGGCTGGGGGTGAACCGGGGGGCTGGCCGTGGGACTAGCCGGGGGGCAGGTCTATGGGCAGGCTAGGGGCAGGCCGGGGGGCAGGCCGGGGGCAGGCCGAAGGGCTGACCGCTGGGCAGGCTGAGTGGCAGGCAAGGGGGTGGGTTGGGTTTGGACGGGGGGAATCCGGGGGTCGGGAGGGGGGACGTGGAGGGTCAGTGGGCGGGGGCGGGGAGCAGGAGATGAGAATAGTGGAGGCGGAGGCGGTAGGGGATGTCGGGCGAAAGGACAGCGCTGCTCTGACATTTGAAGCATCCGGGACGTCAGACGCATCGTGTCCGGGTGAGATTGACGATAGCCACCGGCACGAACGGCGATTTGGAGCACGAGCATCCAGGGAGGAACTGCTTTCCGAACACTCATTTGTTCGGTTTGAATCTATCAGTAAATAAGGAGGTTATTACTTTCTCATAAACGTACTATATACCGAGGTATTCACGTACGTATACACATAGTATTAAGACAATTATGTAATGCTTCGGCAAAAAACGGCGATTTTTGGACACAAACTCGTATTGTGGGGCGCTGATACAGAAAAAGTAGATAAATCCTGTTCTAATTTGTAGTAAATTACACCCTCTAACACATTATGTAGTCAGATTTCAGAAATTCTAGGTCCTTTATACAGAAAACGTGGTTTTTCTCAAAACGACCGTCCGTCCGTCTGTAAACATCGGTATAAACTATTGTCTATGAACTATCGTCTAAACCATACGTAGGAATTTTTTCCAAATTGATATTTCTTGGTAGATCTGACTAGACTCTCGATCGAAGCTTTGCGCTTTTGAAACACATTCATTCATTTTTGGGGGTACTTTACACGAACGCCCTGAGACTTTTCAAAATTTTCTAAAAAAATAGATCCAATTAAAAAGAAAAATTGTAAGAATAGAATAAAATTCACATATGAAGGTTCACATAGGTCCAATTTTCACTGTTAACTCTGAATTTTCGAAAACTGGAAAAGTTGAATTTTTTTCGGCGTCTTCCTACAACTACAAAATTGAAGATAGAGATTTTTCCTTCAAGTAAAATCTGTTCTAAATAATTAGTTCTTTCAATAAGGTCATGTACTACATTTTTTTTGAAAATTTAGTTGCTGTCGCGCAATATTGGTTGCAACATGTGCAATATTAAAAAATAACAAAAATTAAATTTTCCAGAAAACGACTCCAAATTTTTACTTTAAACTTTTGTTATAGTGATAAATGTACTCTATTAAATGACATAAACGTCATGTTGCTCTATTCTGTTGCTTTTTCAAAAAATATGAAAATGTAATTGTTTTGACTTGTCTCTCTCGCCATTAATATTTATATTAGCAGCGAACAAAAATATTTTTTCGATATTGTCTTCAGCGTATTTGTTGTCATACTTGTTACATATAGAGAGGAAACGGCATGAATTTCCATCATTTTTACAATATCTGTACACTGTTTTTTTATTTTTATATCGAAATCTTGCGAATAATGACAATATTTTTTTCGAGTAGAGCAAATAAACAATAAAATGGGATTTAGCGTTACGATACTGAACGAATTATTTGCGAAGTTATATTCTGTATCTTTTATCTTTTCCTTTAAGAAAATAACCGATTAGAAACAGAGATATGAGGGTCATTTGGTGACGTATTCTTTTCCGCATTCAAATATTTGTCGTCACCAACTCGCATGAATAGACGCTACGTATAATAATTAAAATTATTTAATGCCATTTTCAGTTAATTTTTTAAATATATAATTTAATTTTTCATAATTATTTTTTTAATAATTGTTAAACTAAGAAATAAGATGTTTTACTCCAACACAATCATGGAGTCAGTGAGACGCGGGTCACGTGTGTGATATGCATTTTGAATAAAGCAAAATGTTTCTGTCAACGCATTGCCACCAGGTTAGTGGCTCCAGCTACTCTCGAAATCCCAGACCGGCTTGGTTGGCTAAGGACATCAATTAATGCCACTGCAGTACCTCTCACTGGGAGATTCTAGGGTTAGGGTCCCGACGGTGGCAGGCTATTCGGTAGTAGCTACGTAGCTAGGTCGAATTCTGGAGTAGAATTCTAGCGACGGGCTGGTCTCATCTGTAGTTTTCTGTAGTTTCTCCGACCAATACCAGGCGAATGCCAATGCAGAACCCTAACAAACGCTTCACGGACCGCGCGCGATCCTTCCTTCCTCTTCCTTGAATTCTCACCCTTAACTATATACATATGCATTTGCATGCACTTCATTCCCATAAATGTGGGGAGACCAGTCGGGAGCTTAGAATGTGTCCCGGTTGAGGCGGTAACCCGCTAGGGAGTGATACCTCGTGGGGGAAAACGCCTCTAGCCTATGTGTAGTCGGTGCCGGATCTCTCCATCCAGTGGCGGCAAGATCACAGACACTTCCAGAGGGGGAAAACTTGCACTATACTTACGGGACTAAGGACCTTAGGAATGACGCACACGCAAACACTAACCAATGACCGGGAGCGGTAGCTCAGTGCATCAACTGATGTCACTGCAGCGCCTCTGACCGGGAGGTCCTACTTCCCACTTCCCACGGCGGCAGGATTTTCGACACTAGCTTTTCAGCTCGGTCAAATTCAGTCGCTGTCTCGAGGAGAATTCTAGCGGCCGGCTGCTCTGATCGGTAGTTTTCCGTGGTGTCTCCGATCAACACCAGGCGAATGCTAGAGCAGTACGGTACCAAACGGGCCACGGACCGCGCGCGATCTGTCCTTCCTCTTCCTTGTCCTATCCTCTCCCCTTACACACACACTTACACTAACATGCATTACACTACCACATATTAAGAGAGGCCGGTCGGGAGCTTAGAGCTTTTCCCGGCTTGGGCGGTGCCCCGCTGGTGGGAGACTCCTGGTTAGGGGGAACCCCACTAGCCGACGGTAGGTCGGGGCCGGAAGGTAGGTCAGCGGGGGAAGATCACCACCGTCTCTCGAGAAAAAAAACATGTACTACACTAACGGGACTAATGACCAAAGCGACGGAAACACGAAAAAAATCAATCAATCAATCAATCCACCCCGCCTGTGGCTCCAATTCCTCTGAAAATCCGCGCCCCGCTGGATTGTCGCCAAGGGCATTGTGTGTGCTTGTGCTCTTACCAGGAAGCCGGAGGTGTTGTCGAGCAGGCAGCGGAAGCGCACGGTGAAGGAGCGCTCGAGCAGGTGCGCGTGGTCGGGCCGCAGCACGTCCTGCAGCGCCAGCCCCGCCCCCTCGGGCGCCAGGAACGAGTTCCACATGAGCTGCCGCTGCAGCTCCTCGCGGTCCTCGCTGTGCACCAGCTCGTACACCGACTGGTGCACGATGTCCGACTGCAACACACCACACGCGTTCTCTTTGCTTTACATGGACACACTGCGCCTCCTCGCTTCATTGAATTCATTCACGAACACCTGATTTTCGCGTTCGTTTAAAACGATGGTGAGGAATGGCTCCATTTCGGCAAAAGTCGTGCTATGCAGGAATTACTATTTGGTGGACTTAGATCAAGGTGAGAAGGTATCCAGAAGGAAACCTCACCAGTCGGTATATCTCATCTTATTCCCAGTAATCGATGTTTGATAAGAAAATATTTTCAAGGCTAAATCCTAACATAATACGTCTCCTAACAAACGGTTTTCATCCTTCAAAAAATGTTACACTCATCTTTGGAAGCTCTGAAGTTTGCAAGGAGGGAGAAGCAACGCAACACAGAATTTCGAAACGTAAACTTCCCAGTATTAAAAAAATATGAGAAGGGGATATTACTTTTAATAGTCGATTACAATAAATGTTTATCTCGTTCAGGGAATGTATTCAACACATACAATTAATTTTGTTTAACCCATTCTCAAGTTAAGAATACTTTCACTATCATATTGTACACGTTTAAAAGAAATATTCATAATATATTACAGTTTATTCAATGTCGATAACTAAGCATGAAAAATAAAATTCTGCAAAAGGACTATTCGTTAAGCTTTTTTTTAGTTATTAATGGTTTCACTGCGAGAGGGGTGTGTTCGTATAACGGTTTTTACTCGCATTCATCACGTCGTTGATATTGTTCTAATGAGTCTTGATCAATCATTACATCAAAACTTAAGGGCAGCCTCTTGAATGAAATGAGCCACAAACTGCTGACTTAATATGACAGTGTGTTTACGATGAATGCTAATTATTTTTATAACAAAAACGTTGGCAAATGTATTAAATGATGTATGTTGAGCGCATTAATAGTACCATCACATAACTAATCAACACATTACTCTCCGAAAATACTTAAAAATGATCCTCTAGCAAACCTGACAAGAAAGCGAATTAAATGTTTTTATGAAGCTCAATAAACGGGTACTTGCACTTTCCCTTGAAAGACTCAATTTATGCTCAACAGGACGCAGAAGATACTAAAAAGTACCAGATTGTAAGAAACAATTTTTTTAACAAAGGCATTAAGTACAAATATATTCATAAATATTCCATGCATAAATTACCCAGGCAATCTTGGTAGAAAACAAGTAAAAACAAGGTGCCTTGTGAACCTGGTTGGTCATACATCACCTTACCGCCATCAATTCAGAGGCAACGACGCATTAAAATTACTTATTTATTGCTTTTGTCTGACGAAACCAGAATTATCTTATTTATTCTAGCCCTCGACTACTTTTTCGGCGGACGATTTAATTTCAAGCGCTTAACGTTGGCGCTGATCCTTTGGAGGGTGAAGGGTGAAGTGAGTTGGGACTCACGAACATTTTTTCGCACAAAGACAATATCATAATGACTCATTTATTCGGTTTTTTGAATTAAAGAAAGAAGTAAAGAATTTCCTTTCAAAGATGAAGTTATGCTTTGGTTATAAAATTTGAAGATGAGACTTGAAGAAAGAACAATTGAGTGATCTTTTATGAATATTTAATGATTTATGTATTCAATTCAATTCATAATCATTTTTAATTGTAGGTTCTTTTTTCAATTCGGTTTAAATTACTTTTTAATGTGTCTTCAGGAAACGTGAATACCACCACCAGATAAACAAGTACCATGTTGAACAGAGTAGTATAAAACGGGGGATGGAGGAAGGTATGTTCAACACGCATCTAAAATACACTAGACTTTAATTTAATAAGTCACTGGTAACAAATGTTATTTATATATAGTAGTAATATTTAATTATGTGAAAACGTTCAGGGAATATTAAATGAAAAAATTTTAAGGAAACACCTAACTACACGCGCGCGATCCTAAAATTACACATGTGTATGATTTTTATTACGATTTGTGAATATAATAATGTATAATATAAAGTATGTAATATGAATATGTATACGATATTTAAACCCGAAACAGAAACTTCCGAACTCCGGACATATCATTGAGTGATAAGTTTGCTTTAATGTGTCCTTTTGATGGATAACAAAAGAGGTTTATATCCGGAAATTCACAGAAATGAAATGTTGAGACGGTTCAGGTCTGAACAAGCAACTGAACTAGCTCATTAACATAATTGAGCTGAATTGCGGAATATAATAGTAAGCGCCCTCTCGCAAATATTTGCATTAATCTTTCCTTCATCGCTAAAGAGCAATATTAACGCATACACCTAGTGTTATTCGTTCAGGCCATTAGAAGACTTGTTTTGAGTTTCTAAAACAGTTGAGCGTGCTGAAGATCGCATCGCTCTGAGAAATGTCTTGTTCAGCCACCATTTGACCTAGAGCGCTACTATTCTTCAAAGTGTCAGTTCAATGCGTTCTGTTAGAGATTGTGTTCACGAGTGATTTACATTCTTCCAATATAGTTACTAAATGAATAGTGCTAAAATTGATTAAAAAGTGTCGAAAAGTAGGTGAGGATATTTATTCGTTTGAATCAAGTTATCAAACGGATGTGAACTGACAGATTGCTGCTGACTACTTTGATCGCGCTTTTCATTAAACCCATAATAGACTAAATTTTAATCACAGAATAATGCACGTAAATATTTCTTAAAGAGAAAGTTTCAAAATTGTACTTTTCTTGGATTGTAGCTGCATAAAAACATATCATGCGAACATTATCCAAATGGCGGACTAACAAAATAATAGTAGGTAAAACATCTCAAGCACATATGATCCAATGTTTGGGCAATGAATGTGAATCGTTTCTACGCGTTACTCACCGATCCTGTCACCAATTTGTATGGGAATGAGTGACAGTCAAAAAACTGCTCACTTCACACTTGAATACCTCAGAAGTTCCTTCAGAACTCACTAGGTGGCAGGTAAAGTACCCTGGGCAATTGCCAGCGTCGGTGTCTAGTGGGAAAGTAGAGAATTTCTTTTTGCTGTTTCTCAAAATCCCCGTAAAAATAGGTCCATCTTTAGTAACAAAAAACTTATCTTAATACAAGTACTTTCTGTAGAAATACAAATGAAATCTAATAATTTTTAAATGCATTTGGACGTATATTATATTAAATACATTTACAGATACAAATATAGTTACAAAATATGTTATGCATATTTTTCCGAAGCCCGAGGCTGCCAAGCAACTGCTGGTTTTGCTTGTAGGTAAATCCGGTCCTGCTATCTATCGTAACCCCGGTGTGTCTGGGTCACAAATGCACGAGTGAACGATATACAGATTGGTTTGTTTTGTTTCGATAAGTGAGTTCACAGGCCTGCAAAATTAAACTTGTTGTAATCATGAGAAATATAGGTCATTTTTCTAAACCAGTTTTTAACACAGATTGCGGTTTTAGATTCAGATTTGGGCCATCACCCACCATTTCTCTATAATAGAAATCCATTTATTACCTTAAAATCGACTATATTCCATTTCCTTATAAATGGTGTTAGTAAAGCTTGCTCAGAAATGTCGTAAACTCACAGGTCTCTTGTGAACGGTTTCGCGATCTTCTCAGTAAAACATCCAGCAAAATCTGCCATCGTGGAGTCATTCCAGAAACCTTGGTAGCATTGCTCTTTTGCTTTGATGTCTTGGCGAAAACGCTCACTTTGTTCATCACTCACGTCACAGCGGTTATCAGGAAATAAATAAAACGTGGGAGTGTAGAAAGTTTCATTTAAGTGACATTCTATAGCCCATTTTCATTAACACAATCCGAATATTTGTTTTCACAAGGAAATGTTCCCAGATCCACTGAAAACTAGTCCAGGCATCATGATCTTCTCGTCATCGTTTGTACGAACACATCATCTTTTAAAATCTCTCAGATTTCGGAAGATTTCTTCCTTAATTTTTGCTGCGTTGATTTTTGGAAAATTTTCACAGAGATACTAGAATGCTCCACATTTTGCCTTATCATTTTCCCCAAACAATGACTCCAAATTTTATATGAAGAGGAGGGAGAAATATCATGTTGGGATCAACAACATGAGCATTGAGAACACTGTATTTTCCAGACTTACAAGAAACTCATCTGTTTCTGTCTCTTCTTTATCTGTTTTGAGATACGCTAGTCAAAACAAGAGCTCATTTCATCCCCAGCAATAGCAGTTTTGGAGTTGCGTATTCGCACACCCACCAAATAAAAACCGTCCTATCTCAGAAACTATTCGTTCCAGATAAAATCTGAGCACATATTTGGAATGAGGGCGTAACACAGTACATCTCACATATTTTCTTTTCTGATGATTTTTCATTGTTGGCTAGGTAGTACTTATTTTGGGGGATAATTTTATATTAATGATAAATAAATAAAATGTATTTATTTATTTACGTATTTGCTTATTTATTGGAAGATAATAGCCCTTGAACTACTAAGCTCACTGAGTCCCACGCGTCTTGATCCAGTGAGTACATGATGAAGTGAATACTGGTGGAGGAATTAAAGGCAGGGGGAGCGGTTTACATGCACGGGCCAGGGATCGCTCTCGGGCCCCGTGAGGGGGGCGTGGGGGGGGGCGTGCGCGTTGGTTGCGTCCGTTGCGTCGCGGGGGCGCCGCCCGGAAGCGCAGCTGGGGGCGGCCGACTGTGACGCCATGTGCCCCGAGGGCGCGAGATTTGGCCAGAGGGCTAATGACGTCCGGGGGTTCACGCGCGCTGAGCACGCAGTCACCCCCTCCACCCCTTCACCCCCACCCCCACCACCCCTGCACCCCTTCACCCCAGCGGCCGGCATTCCGCGTTCGGTTCTACATTAATTTCAATAATTGAAGATTTGCCATGGAATTAAGAAATACATGATGTACGATCTGGTTCATTGCCAATGGTATCGCAAAACTCGTGTGTGTAGGAGTATCCGGTTGTAGAGTGCAGAAACGCTGTAAGCAAGCTCCATCGCATTTGACAAAGAAATGTAAGCAAGTGCCGCAGGGAATTTTCCAAGCCAATTTTCGGTTTAATTATTTCTGTGTAGGGTTGCAGTGTTGTGTTGTGATAATGTTACATATTTCAAGATGTTAAGGAAAATAAAATGCTGAAAGGGAAAGCTCCCTGCTAAGTTTTACCAAAGTGTAAAAAATTCATCATTCAGTGTCCATTGGAGATGGTGCAGTTCAGGGACCTACAGAATGATCTTACAAGAAAATTGAGGTATCGAAATAAAAGTGTGTAGATTTGAAAAGATACATCGTGGATGTAAAATATTCATAAAGTACAATTTTTGAAGTCTATAAAAGTTTTTTTTATTCTCCCGGAAAGTTTACTTTTTGGCACATTCATTTGTTGCCATTTCTGCACTTCAGTTATTATAAGAAATAAAGGTCTATTTTCAAAACTTATGAGAAATGCTGATACTTTCCCTACTCTTCCGACCGCATAGTAAAATTAATTCTCGATTATTGTGGAAAACTGCGGCTATGTCTGAGACTCATAAACAAAATAGCATGTTTGTTCTGCTTTCTAATGTTTCTACCTATTTGCTCTGATTTACTCGCATTAAAAAGTATAGACGTTTTTACAAACGTATTCTAACGAGAAAGGTCCAGAAATTACACTGACTGTCAAAAATTAAAAGGGAAGGATTTGATTGAAAATGTAAAAGATATTAATTGGTACACGTATCATTGAAATGAATTTTTTATTCGAAGAGAAACTAATTGCACACACTTTCTCGCATTATTTCGAATTTTTTGTAATTTTTGAAAATAAAAAAAATCAACCAAAATGAAATGTTCCATTTTTAAGCGTCCTTTACCTTACACAAGTAAATCAATGAAAGAAAAAATCTCAAAATCTGCTCCAAAGATTTTCTTTGAATTTTTCCATGGATATAGCGAAGAACGCCTAAAACTGGTGCAGGTCTTATTTTCGTTTAACTGTCTGAATTTTCGAAAATTGCAACGTTAAAAGTATTGCGAGGAAATATGCGCTGTTATAGTAATACTAGTTCTTTAAAAATCGTCCCTTTTATTGAAAATACATTTGGTAAAGTGTAAAAATGTAGTATTTAATAATCATTTGATGAATCGTATTCTATTTCCCTTTGCAACTTCGTCAAATGTTACGTTTTACATACTTCCCACACGTAATGAAAACTCTTCAGACTTTCACACTTTAATTAAATGTCCTCTATCTTGAACGATCTCTCTGACAGCTACGTTAATCGCGGAATGCATTTCCATATCGGGAAACATCCTTTCTCCCGCCCGAGCAATGAAGATTAACTTTCTGCAAACACCAGCGACGTTCTGGTTCGAAATGCCCATCCATACGCGTCAGCGTGTTCCAATATCCGGAGAGGGAGCCACGAAGCGGGTGACGTATGAGGCGAAAGTGACCACGTGACCTCATGGATGAAGACGGGCAGAATTAATTCGCGTGAAGAACCGCTGCCGCCGCCGGCGGCGCTGATGGCGGCGGCGAAGGAGGGGGGGACGCCGGCGGTCATCTGTTCACGTCAGCTGCCGTCGCCACCACCGCCTCCGCCGCCGCCGCCGCCGCCCCGCGGGCGCAGCCGCTTGTACACACAGGGCTATTTGAGCGGCGTCGCTCACCAAGAAAGGCATTGAACGCCTACATCGACCGCCCCCGCCCCTTTTCAATTCACGTACTACAATATGGACGCACTGACGTAGCGGAGCATTTTTCTGGAACTCCGATGAAAACTTGGAGAGTGGATTCGGGACCTTGTTGATTTAAGAGAATGAAGTTGCCACTGGGAATAAAAAGTTAAAATGAGAGCTAAATTTAGCTCCTAGGAGTATGCTACGACTTGAAGGCGTGCAGTAAGTGAGGTGACGTAATCAAAAAGGAAGAAAGGGGAATTGGAAGAAGCAGCAAGAGGTAGGAAAGTGAGGAAGGATAGCAAGAGGTCAGATAGCGCGCGGGTCGCGTCGAGGCGAATGAGGCAATCGCGGCTTTGCAGAGGCGGTAGCAAAGGTTGGCCTACAAATCGGTAGTACGACGCCAGTGGCTGGGGGGAGGGAGATAGCAGCGAAAGCGACAAGGCGTTCGAGTCGCAAACGCAAAAGGCGGTAAAGAATCGCACAACATTGGTAACACAAAAAATTGGGGAGAAGTACGCAATAAAATGAAGCGTAAGAAAAATATAATTTTTAATTCCTTTCTACTAGTATGATGTACCACTACTTCGTAAATTATTCGCGAGAGAGTCGTTGTGATATTGCACTATTGTACTTCATAGACGAACTAGAAATTTCAAACCCGTTTCCGGTGAACGATCCTTTTTTCAGTTACGCCACTGATGCAGCAACTGAGCTGGATGCCCACTGGTTGGAAGCACGGCGATAAAAGTGGCAAATGAACAGATAGGCGGTAGAGAGGGGAAACGTGCCCTCGGGCGTGGGCGTGGACAAGAGAGTAGGTGAGGCGATGGGCGTGGGCGGGGAAATCGGGGGGGCGTGTGCACGAGCGGGGGCACGGATGAGGGCGGGGCGTGAGTGGGGGCGGGGAGGGTGGCGGGCGGGGAATGGAAGCGTGGGTGTGGGCGTGGGCGGGTGAATAATCAGGGGCGGGGCGGGGATTGGCGCGAGGGCGTGAGGGTGGGCGTGGGCGTGGGTGGGCGCGTGAGTGTGGGAGTGGGCATGGGCAGATGCTGGGCAGGGGGCGGGGCGGGGGCAGGGGGCGGGGCGGAGCGTGGGCGGGGGCGTGGGTGGGGATTGGCCCGAGGGTGAGGGGGCGAGGGGGGCGTGAGGGGGCGAGGGGGCGTGAGGGGGCGCGGAGGGGGCGTGAGGGGGGCGTGGGTGGGCGCGTGAGTGTGGCAGTGGGCATGAGCAGGGGCTAGGGAGGGGTCGTGGGCAGGCGGCGTGGGCGTGGGCGGGGATTGGCGCGAGGGCGTGAGGGTGGGCGTGGGCGTGGGTGGGCGCGTGAGTGTGGCAGTGGGCATGGGCAGGGGCTAGGGAGGGGTCGTGGGCAGGCGTCGTGGGCGTGAGCGTGGGCGTGGGCGGGGATTGGCGCGAGGGCGTGAGTGTGAGGGTGGGCGTGGGTGGGCGCGTGAGTGTGGGAGTGGGCATGGGCAGGGGCTAGGGAGGGGTCGTGGGCAGGGGGCGGGGGCGCGAGCGTGCAGGCGAGCGGGGCGAAGGTGGCGCTCCTGCGGGTGTGCACGCTACTCACGAAAGGTGCGATGAATGGGGAGGCCGCACCGCCCAAGGTTTATGTGCTCGAATTTATGAAGTGCTACACGTAGTGGTGGCGTTTGAAAGGAGATGGAAAATGCATCGAAATGTGCAGGCTGTATGTCCAAGAGATCTATATGTCCTTTCCCTTTGTAATTTATTAACAATTTTAAGTGTTTATTATAATTTATTAATAGTTTATTAATAATATACACAGTGGCAGAAAATTTTTCGTAGTGGAACATTCGAAAAAGCTGAAAGAATATGGCAAGCGAGACAACAGCGTATTTAAGAGATACAAAATTTTTAGATAAAATCCTAACATTTGGGAAGTACATCACTGTCACTTAGCGGGCAGTTTTGCAAACTCTAATGATGGGGTTCGAGACAATCTGTTAAGTAAAATGACGGACAGCCAGAGAGACAGACGGGAAAGACAGTAAAGCCGCCAGGTGTTCGTACAAAGGGAAAAGATCCCATATGGCAATTCATCAGCCAGAAGAATAAATTAATTAGTTGGACAGATGGAGGTCAAAGAAAATTGTGTAATTTCTGTGGCAACGATACCCTGATAAAACACAAATACGAAGTAAATTGGTGAGGTGAACTTGTAGAGTGTATCAGCCTAGGCGTCATTTGTTGCAGCAACGAGACGTCGACGTAGGCCGCAGTGTGAGGCGAGGCGAGGCGGGGCGGGGGCGGGGGCGGGGGCGGGGGCGGGGGCGGAGGCGGGGGCGGAGGCGGGGGCGGAGGCGGGGGCGGGGGCGGGGGCTGGGGCGGGGAGGGGGGGGGGGGGGGGGGGGGGGGGGGGGGGGGGGGGGGGGGGGGGGGGGGGGGGGGGGGGGGGGGGGGGGGGGGGGGGGGGGGGCGGAGGCAGAGGGGCGTGTCGCAGCCGCAGATGCAAATGCGGCGGCGCCAGTTGGGCGGAAGCGCGCGCGCCGCGCAGATCTCTATCTGCGCGTGCGCTACCGCCGCCGCCGCCTCCGCCCCGGTGGCCGCGCAGGCGCAAGGGGCGGCGCGGCGCAGGGGTTGTGTCCAACGGCCATTTGCACCCCCCCCCCCATGTGAGCGGTGCCGGAGCTAGGCAATTTTGGGCCCGGAGCAAATTTACAATTCGAGATTTTACAATTCAAATTTACAATTCAATTCAAGCAATATATATATATATATATATATATATATATATATATATATATATATATATATATATATATATAAAATTCCGGGTACCGGAACGCCGTTCCGTCGTGTTCCGCCATAAATAAATTATATATATATATATATATATATATATATATATATATATATATATATACACACACACAAGAGTGTGTATTGAAATATTTTGGATGTTAAAAGTAGAAAATTTGAAGGCTTGAAAAGCTTTCAATAACCACTGTTTTCTACATTTTCAGAACTGTCTGACATTTTTCATTTTGTAGAGTTCTGCCTTGTAAGTAATGACTATAATTAACTATTGAGAGTAAAAAAATAATTGAAAATTTAATAAAACATCAAACTACAGCACCGCGATTAATAAAATTACGATAAAGATTTTATTGAGTTCTAATTTCTTTTTCAGTTCTTTCTAATTTCTTCCCATGGGACCCCTTGACTTGCGGGGCCCCTGGCGATCTGCTCATGCCTAGCGTCGGCACTGCATGTGGGAAAGCATCAGCAGAGGGCGCACAAGGTTGGGAATGACTTAGAATCCCTACATATTCCAAGTATCTACTCTATGCATGCTTTGAGCGTGAATTGAATTGAATTGAATTTGCCTTATTTTACGTGGCGAGACTCAGGCCATGAGGCCTGCTCTTCCGTCTGACCACGCAAATTTCCTTACACTTCTTTTCAACAAGAGAAAGAAGGTATTACTTGGGCGACGAAACAGGCGAAGCGCATTGTGGAGTGTAAATAGTGTCCTGTAAAAAGTGCGCGTGTTAGGTATGATTGTTGTAAATAAGTATAAAAGAACATAAGAATGAATGTGTGAATAAAAGGAAAAAAGAAAGAAGCAGCAAGACTAATAAAAAAGAAGATAAATATGTAAATACTATTCCTCGATGCGTGTACGTTAGGTTTCCGGAAAATGTTCGGCAACCTAAGGTTCAATTCCATGGGTTAAAGTAGTATAAGTTAGTTATTAAGTATTGCCACCTTCTTTGTCGCCAAAGACGTATCTGCGGCGCAAGTATCCATCATGGAAAATAAATGACCCCGCCAAGGTCACTAGCGGGAGGGGGAAGAGGTAAAAAACCCTAGATACGAGACAGAGAGAAGAGCAGCCATTGTGCCACCGATCCCTTTTTTAAACAGTTAACAGGAGAATTGGAACTGTCTGGTATTCTGTTAGTTGAAAACCTTGAATCTATTCAAAACCAATAATAAAATTCCGAAAAAAATAATAATGTTCTGGAAATGTCACCAATTGTTACAATTTCCTTTTTGCTCCTGAATACTGACTGGCGGGTAAGAGGATATTAAATGGCGGCGGTTCCGCTTCTCTGTTTCTAGGGACTCTAGGAATGGCCATTGGATACCACGTAGTCACCACAAAACACACGCGTAACTTACGGTAAAATTGACAATCGAACATTGGCTCTACTTTCAAATTATTGGAATGTTCGGTGTAGGAGAATTTATCTGCGCATTCACTTTCGAAACGAATCTGCATTTCATAACACCGCTGCTTAGGAAGGTTTGATGTGTATATTGTGGTTAGAGAAAATGCAAATTTCGCTGGTTACACTATGAGATTATAATATACATATTATAATTATGTAATTTATAAGAAATATGTTTAAATGGTATGCAAATTATAGTCATCCGACGAAAGTGCTTGTGCGAAGTTGTGAGAAAGTTCGCACGTGCTATATGCAAAGGAGAGGGAAATGAATCCTATTACTTAAGTCAACAATGATTCAAGGTAATGTGCAGTGTCAAGAGATAACACGACATAAATGTGGAGGACAATGTACCCATAAATCACTATTTGCACCAGAGTAAACATATCACATATCTTACGAGTCATCAACCACATGGCAACTGTTCTAACAGTTTCTTAACAGGCTATCTTATAGCTGCAAGGAATAATTTTTAAATTGCGTTATTTCAGTTCGTATAAAACCGTCATTTCTATAAATATATAATATTGGAAGATAAAGTTAAATTCTTTTGGACCGCTGTTCAATGCAATTTTTTCTGTGACAGAAAAAATACAAAACGAACAAAATTTTGTTCTACATACAATATAAGCCACTGTATTCTCTAATTTTCTTTTGCAGAATTGAACAGGAAAGTTCATGCAAATGAGGACAATCATTTGGGCCTTCGCATGCCCCTCCTTTGCGGAGGCAATTGGCGGGAATGGGACGGAGCTGAGACGCGACTGCGGCAGAAACCTGGGCGTATACCGACTGCATCCCTCAGTCAATATCTCCTAAGCCGTTTACCTTCTACTAGTTAACATAGAACCAAAAAGGAATAATTCAATTACTGTGTAGAAGATACATCCTGTTCACTTACTGGTCATACATGTATACCTACCATTATTCTAATATTTTATCATAAAGAAAATTATGTATTAGGGTATCAGTAATCTGTTTCATTTCAACCTGTGATAGTTAAGTAGTATGAAAAACTGTATACGTCTACTTTCACAGCCCGCGGAGAGTATTAATCGTCATCTAATGACTGGCAGTGCTCCTCTGATTTTTGAATGAACAGCCCATGCGCCGTGAGGAGCGGGCGGTGGCCAGGCGCTTGGGACGCGCAAGGGCCGAGGCGGCACGTTGCGCCTTCCTTCATTATAAAGACATCAGGCTGCCCGGGCGGAGGGATCGGCGGCGGCGGCGGCGGCAGTTTTTGCCCCGGCGCGCCTCCCCGCCCCGCACTGCCCTGCGCCACGCCGCGCCGCGCCGTCTTCGTGGCTGACCGAAAGCGGGCCTCGACCGCCCCCCCCCTCCGCCCTCCGTGACCCCGGCTCGCACGCCGCCCCCACCGCCTCCGTTGCTACGCTCCACTTCGCCACCTCCCCCAGCCCATGCCCTCGCGCACGCTCGTTGATTGATTATTTCGTTTCTGGGCGTGCCAACTACTAAGGTCATTAGTTCCGTAAGCATGTGTATTTTTATCGCGGGAGGTGGCGGTGTGCTTTCCCCCGGGATGATGAGATCTGGTGCCGACCTATGCGGCGGCTTGCAGGGTTTTCCCAACTAGATATTTCCACCAACGGGACACTGCCTCAGTCGGCACACGCTCTAAACTCCTGACGGATCTCCCGAGAAGTGTGGTAGTGTTGGGCATGTGAGTGTAAATCAGGAGTAAGGAGAGACGAAGGAAGGAATAGGGAGGAAAGATCGTGAACGGTCCGTGTTCAGTTTGTTAGGATACTGTTGCGGCATTTCTCTGGTGTTGATCGGAGAAAACACAGAAAATTACCGATCCCCGCAATGGGCCGTTAGAATTCTCCTCCAGACAGCAGCTGAACTCGCCCTAGCTATCCAACTAGTGTCGAAAATCCTACCACATCGTAGGGACTCGATCTGTAGGACGTCTCGGACAGAGGCATTGCAGTGACATCAATTCATGCACTGAGCCTCCCCAGCTGGTCCCGCACACCCTCGCCCAAACCTACA